>JAVJIF010004009.1:0-284416 GCA_038442645.1 Agave tequilana | reverse complement strand
CAGAGTGACTCGAAAGTTGGGAGCTCTCTGTTGACTTCAGGAGTCGACTTAATTTATGATCAGTCGACTAATAACAAGTATAGTCGACTTATTACCTTGACCTAGTCGAATAGACTGATAAGTTAGTCGACTTGACTTGATCCCAAGTCGACTTGATTTGACTCTAGTCGACTGGAACTCCCACTATAGTCGACTAGTAGTTCCTGACCAGTCGACTAGTGTTGGTATAATTTCAATCATAAATGTAAGTTACACATTTAAGTTGTTGTGTTAATATTGATTGATGTTGGTCAAGTAATAGAATTGGAGTATTATAGTATTACTCAAATAAAAGATTAGAGAATATTATTGGTTAGTTTTGTATTCATAAGGCTTATTGATTTAGTAGTTGCCAAAGTGACCTATGTTAGTAAACCTTATGAATATACAACTACATAAAAGACTTGTCAATGTAGGTGACATTAAAGACAATAATACTCTCGATGGCGGTTCTAGTTAGGAGATTGGAACTGGCCCAAAGGAAAGTCTCTTTCAAATAATTAGGAACCGGGTAGGGTAGTGTAATTTATGCAACTTAGTGGTGTAGAATTGGATACCCAAAGGTAACATGACTTACTGTCTAAGTAGCATAAATATATTAGACCTACATAGGTAATAAAAGAGTCTCACCTAAAGAGTGAACACTAGATATGCTTAGGTTTCGCCCAAGGAGAAATCAAAGTGATATCATAGTTCATCTTAATTAAATTTAAAATTTGTGTTTGATTCGAGGCATTAATGTGAGCTTGTCCTATTATGTTTCAGTGAACGTCCTACTTCCCTTCACACTCATGCCACTAGCATTCCAGCCCTGGATGGTACAAACTTCTCTGAGTGGTTTGAGCATGTACAGTTTACACTGGGTGTTCTGGACCTAGACATGGCTCTTTTAGTAGAGAAACCTGATGAAGTGACTGCTGAAAGTACAGCAGAACAGGCTAGCCATGCCAAAGCTTGGGAAGGTCGAATAGACTCAGTCTCATGTTCATCAAGATGACCATTGCCAATAACATCAAGACTTCACTCCCACATACTACTAGTGCATCTGAACTTTTAAGTGTTGTTAAAGACCGATTTAAGTCTGCAGATAAGTCATTAGCTGGCACCCTTATGGCTGAACTTACCACCATGAAATATGATGGTAATAGAGGAGTTCAACAACACATTCTAAATATGACTGATAAGGCTGCGAAGTTAGGATCACTGGGAATAAAAGTGGATGAATCCTTCTGGTACAGTTCATCCTCAACTCACTTCCCTCTCAGTTTGGGTCATTCAAGATCCACTATAATACTCATAAGGATAAGTAGAATCTGAATGAGCTGACTGGTATGTGTGTACAAGAGGAAGTGAGACTGAGGCAAGAAGGGCATCACTCAGTGTTGGCAGTAACTCAAGGAGCTATCCATAAGAAAGGTAAATATGGAAGAGGTAAGAGGTTTCCACCAAAGAAAGGGAATGACCGTGGAGAAAGTAGCCAAGGTCATGGAAAGGTTTTCACTGTCAAATGCTACTTCTGTGACAGAAAAGGACATGTGAAGAAGGACTGCAACAAGAGGAAGGCTTGGTTCGAAAAGAAAGGTATGAATCTTTCTTTTGTATGTTATGAATCAAATCTTGCTGAAGTTCCTTCTAATACTTGGTGGATTGACTCTGGAGCCACAACTCACATAACTAATTCAATGCAGGGATTCCTTACAACCCGGAAACCGAAGGAAAGTGAGAGATTTGTCTTTATGGGGAACCGTCTTAAAGTGGAGGTCGAGGCTGTTGGTACTTACCGACTACTCTTGAAGATGGGTCATCAGATGAATCTTGAGGACACTTTTTATGTACCTTCAATTTCTAGGAACTTAATTTCATTATCCAAATTAGATGTTGTTGGATATTCTGTTTTATTCAGTTGTGGAAAACTCAGTTTAATGTTTAATTCAATGTCGGTTGGACATGGAATTTTATGTGATGGTTTATATAAAATTTCATTGAATGATGAGTTTGCACAATCTCTATTATCTCTACATTCGAATGTTGGTATTAAACGTGGCTTAATTAATGAAAATTCCTCTATTTTGTGGTATAGACGACTGGGGCATATCTCCAGGATAGAATTGAAAGATTAGTGAAGAATGGGATTTTGGATAACCTAGACTTCACTGATTTTGATGTGTGTGTAAATTGCATAAAAGAAAAGCAAACCAAACACACTAAGAAAGGTGCCACGAAAAGTAAAGAGCTTCTTGAAATAATTCATACAGATATTTGCGGACCACTCTCCATTTCATGTTTTACGGGAGAGAGATATTTCATTACCTTTATAGATGATCTGTCACGTTATGGTTATGTGTATCTAATTCATGAAAAGTCTCAGGCTGTTGACATCCTTGAGGTGTTCATTACAGAAGTCGAGAGACAATTAGATAGAAAAGTTAAAATCATAAGATCAGATCGAGGTGGTGAATTTTATGGTAGATATGATGAGTCAGGACAACATCCTGACCCATTTGCCAAATTTCTAGAAAAGCATGGTATTTGTGCTCAATACACAATGCCAGGTACGCCTCAGTAGAATGGTGTTGTTGAAAGGCGAAACCGAACGCTTATGGATATGGTTAGGAGCATGATAAGCTTCTCTAATGTACCTAATTCATTGTGGAATGAAGCCTTAAAGACTGCTATGTATATCTTAAACAGGGTTCCTAGTAAGGCAGTCCCTACAACTCCTTTCGAGTTGTGGACTGGTAGGAAACCTAGTTTAAGACATTTACATGTTTGGGGTTGTCCAGCAGAGGCTAGAATATATAATCCACAAGAAAAAAAATTAGACTCAAGAACTATATCTGGGTATTTCATTAGTTATCCAGAAAAGTCTAAGGGGTACAAATTTTATTGTCCTAACCATAGTACAAGAATTGTTGAAACTAGTAATGCCAGATTCCTTGAGAATGGCGAAATTAGTGGGAGTGATGAACCAAGAAAGGTAGATCTTGAGGAGGTAAGGGTAAATATCCCATACCCTTTCCTTCAAGAGAAATTGTTGTCCCTCAACTTGATCATCAAGCTGAGATACCAGAACAACATAATGGTGTTGGTTCACCACTCCATGAGGATATCGCCATTGAAAATGTTGTAAAACCATCACAACGGCAGCTTTGAGAAGATCTCAAAGGGAAAGAAGATCTGCAATTTCAGATGATTATGTGGTGTATCTACAGGAATCTGATTAAGATATTGGGATTAATAAAGATCCAGTTTCATTTTCACAAGCCATAGAATGCAATGATTCTAGTAAATGGGTTGATGCTATGAATGAAGAGTTAAAATCTATGGACCATAATAAAGTCTGAGATCTCGTCGAATTGCCTAATAACTGTAAGAAAGTCGGGTGTAAATGCAAGCGCGACTCCAAAGGCAATATCGAACGATATAAGGCCAGACTTGTGGCTAAAGGTTTCACTCAGAAGGAAGGCATTGACTATAGAGAAACCTTCTCTCCAGTATCAAAGAAGGACTCTCTTAGAATCATTATGGCCCTTGTAGCTCATTATGATTTGGAGTTACATCAAATGGATGTGAAAACAGCTTTTCTGAATGGAGATTTAGATGAGGAAATTTACATGGAGTAACCTGAAGGGTTCGCAAAGGAAGGAAAAGAATACTTGGCTTGCAAATTAAAGAAATCCATATACGGACTTAAACAAGCTTCCAGGCAATGGTATATAAAGTTTAATGATACCATTACCTCTTTCGGATTTACAGAAAACACTGTTGATCAGTGTATATATCTAAAGATTAGTGGGAGCAAGTTTATTTTTCTGGTTCTGTATGTGGATGATATCTTGTTAGCCAGTAGTGATATTGGATTACTGTATTAAACTAAAAGCTATCTTACTAAGAACTTTCAGATGGTTGATATGGGTGAGGCAACTTATGTTATTGGCATAGAGATCTTCAGGGATAGATCTCGAGGATTGCTATGATTGTCTCAGAAAGGGTATATCAATCGAGTCTTGGAAAGATTTCATATGGAATTGTGTTCAACCAGTTGTGCACCCATAATGAAGGGTGACAAATTAAGTGGGAGTCAGTGTCCTAGAAATGACTTAGAAAAGGGTCAAATGCAGAAAGTTCCGTATGCGTCAGCTGTTGGGAGCTTGATGTATGCACAACTTGTACCAGGCCAGATATCAGTTTTGCTGTTGGGATGTTAGGAAGATACCAGAGCAATCCAGGAATGGAGCACTGGAAATTAGCTAAGAAGGTAATGCGGTATCTTCAAGGGACGAAGGATCATATGCTCACATATACGAGATCAGATCAGTTGGAAGTGATAGGCTATTCGGACTCAGATTTTGCTGGTTGCCCAGATAGCAGGAAGTCTACTTCAGGCTTCATATTCTTGCTAGCAGGTGGGGCAATCTCGTGGAAGAGTGTAAAGCAGTCTATCACTGCTTCATCCACGATGGAGGCTGAGTTCATAACTTGTTTTGAACCCTCGAATCATGCATTATGGTTACGGAATTTTATCTCAGCACTTGGTGTAGTTCACTCTATTGCCAGGCCACTGAAGATATATTGTGATAATACAGCAGCCGTTTTCTTCTCTAAGAATGGTAAGTACTCTAATGGTTCCAGACACATGAAACTTAAGTACATGGTGGTTAGAGAAAGAGTTCAGAAACAGAAAGTGTCAATTGTAAGTATAAGTACCATTTTAATGGTTGCTGATCCAATGACAAAGGGATTGCCTCCAAAGACATTCAAGGAACATGTTGTTAGAATGGGTCTTTTGAGCAATCTGTAAATGTATGTTTATGGTACTTATGTAATTGACAATATTGCGCAATAAAAGTTGTTTCTGTATTTCCTGTTATCCAATTATGTGTGCACATATTATGTATGGATGTTTGTTAAACAGGAAATGTCTTTACAAGACAATTACAGGGGTCATTTTGGTTATGAACTCAATTAGTAAGGGTTATCAATGTTGTGGTACATAGAAGGGAGTATGACATGGATGTCGTATAACCGCTATGACTCGCATTGGTGGTCCAAGCTAATTGCAGTATTACAGTTTTTCATATTTGGGCTTATCAGTTGTTGTTTTTAAATTCGTGATCACGTGTCAAAGTTTTCAGTATGGAATCCAATGGAGTCAAAATGTTTTGAAAAAATGAGTCTTTTCTTTTATTTGTTTTCTAAAGTTTTAACCTAATCGGTTTAGTGGTCCAAGTGGGAGAATGTTAGTCTCACATTAAGGTGGCCCACTAATCTTGGTTAATTAATTGGATTCCTAATTAAAGTTAACTGATATTAAAGATGCCCATATTAAAGTTACATTTATATATATGTTAATAATCACATGAGGTATAAAGGAACCATGATGGGTGGTTTTATCTCAAGGGTTATTTTAGTAAATGTTGGACCCTCTTCTCTCCTCTTGGAAAGAATATAACCTAGGCTCATTATTTTGTGAGCAATAAGAGAATCCATCATATTTGCAAGGTTGTGAAAGGAAAAGGAGATAGAGAGAAGAAGGGTCTGCATTAGGGTTTCTTGCAAGATTAAAGAGAAGGATCAAAGTCTTCATCCATCTACTTCCTTTCAGTTCATCAATGGCTTCAGGTATGATGATTTAGTATTGATTTAATTATGTATTTGATTTCTTGAGATGATTGATTCTAAATCCATGGCAATTTATCCGCATAAAGTTTATACAAATCTCTTACAAGCGACGCATGGTTCCTCACGGTAATCGGGCAATCACCGAGGTCTTGGTCAAGTGGCGCAACCTTGACGCCGAAGCGGCCTCATGGGAACCTTACTGGGGCTTGATCCGCCGCCGCTTCCCTTACTGCGACCTTGAGGCAAGGTCCATCTCGAAGGGGATGCAGTTGATGCAGACACCGCTGCTCCGCCCACTTCAGACTCTGGGAAAAGAGTTATCTTGCTTGTTGCTCTTTTATTACTGGTTACTGTTAGGATTAGCTGCTGTTATTGTGTCCTCCTCCTTGTTAATTGTTTGGATTTGTGAATTGGGAGGAAAGCACTTTGAGAAGGCCAAAGCTATTGATTTGGGTCCTTTGCTACTGCTGCTGCTGCTGCTGCGCATCGTCGCTCATCGTCTTCGTCTTCCTCGTTGATCTCGCCTCTTCTTTCTCCTAGCGTGTTTCTGGGATCGTACACTCACCTTTCCCAGCAACCTCAAGCAAACTGGGCCCGACGGTTGAGCCTGAGAGAGAGGAAAGATAAAACAAACAGCTGCAAGCGTTTTTTTTTTTTTTTTTTCTCCTTTTAAATTAAACCTGAAAAATACTTCAAATACATTGGAACAATACAGCTACATGCATAGACCCGACCCAATCCAAGCCAAACTTTCAAACACACATCAAAATCAAAAGCAGCAAAACACTACAAATCCCATAAACTAGTAATCTGTGACAGGGAGCTCCTCATGATGATTCTGCCCAATAAAGAACAAATCATACACCACGGCAGCGATCGCCGCCCCGGCAAACGGCCCCAACCAGTACACCCAGTGGTTGTTCCAAGTCCAGCTGACCACCGCCGGCCCGAACGAAACCGCAGGGTTCATCGACGCACCGTCAAACGCTCCCCCGGCCAAGATGTTGGCCCCAACGATGAACCCGATCGCAATTGGTGCGATCACGCCGAGCTCGCCCTTTTTCGGATCAACGGCGGTGGCGTAGACCGTGTACACGAGCCCAAATGTCATCACAATCTCGAACACTACAGCGTTCCACACCCCGACATCGGCTGAAAGCGCGAAGGCACCAGTTTCCTGCATCAATGTACCAGTTTAGATATACAGCACTTGTGGCTACTCAAAGAAAAAATATACAGAGAGAGATAACATTTTAAACTATAGTGATCTTTGACGACATAGAAAGACATTTTGGTTAATTACCATTCCACCGGTGGACAATTTCAGTAGCAAGCACGCGACTACTGATCCAAGCAATTGCGCGATCCAGTAGAGAATTCCTCGCAGGAGAGTGATGTTGCCGCCGATGAACGCGCCGAATGTGACCGCAGGGTTGACGTGGCCGCCGGAAATGTTCGCCCCGACTGAGACCGCGACGAACAGGGCCAATGCGTGAGACAACGCGGCTGCAATCAGGCCGGCGGGCGTCGTGGCGCCACCATTTGTGAGCTTGTCTGTGGGACACGTATGAAGTTAGGTACTGTTTCGTATAGTTGTTAATTTAACAGAAGAGATAACTAGTCCTTGATTTGGGACTCTTACTGAATGCCATTCCGGATCCTTGGCCGGCGAAGACGAAGATGATCATGGAGATGAACTCGGCGAGTGCGGCTTTGAGGCCGTGGGTGCCTCGCCTCTTCCGGTGAGCCGATGGCGATCCGAGTGATCGGCATTTTCTTGATTTTGATGCTGAACTTAGTACTAAGCTGAAGAGCCGATACAGAACTTGGTACGTACAAAAGTTTGGCTACTTGTTCTCTGGCTTGGTGACTCCTGGTGCTTATTTATATACACATGATAGAAATGAATTGGGTCTTCTTCAAGAGTCCAATTGGCGGTGAGGTCGGGCCTCCGGGCCTATGTGTGAGTGCCACGTGTACTTGATGATTGGAGTGTTGAGCTCAGGCCGGTTGTTGTGCCGACGGTGTGCCCAGTTGGGCCACCGACCAGCTGACGTGATGAATTTTTCTTCTGTACAATTTGCTGATGGGGACCAAATCTGATGAGGGTTTTCAGGCTCAAGTGTTTGTTGGACTCACACTGGCTGTTTCTGCACCACAAGTTCTGTTCAATTTTCTCAATCCAAATCTAAGTGAACACTGCATGATATGTGAGGATGCATGCAAAAGGTTTACATTTTTGGTGACCATATTTCTGGCCGCAGGTGATGCACGTTGTTGTTCATTTTTCAGTCAAAAACATTTAAACAACGTTAATGCTATTTACTGTGAAAATTTGAAATATCTTGACCCTGAGATGGATGTGAGACACAATTCAATTGTAATTTTAAATCCCTAACATTTGTATTATAATGATGGAGAGATATATATGAAACACAATTATTATTGGCCTCAAAGGTTGTTATTGATTATCCATGTTACGATTTATTGTATACAGCTATTGTAAATTTCGTAATATTACATCTCTACTATTATAATGCAAATGTTTTGAGATTCTCTATTTACAGTTGAATTGTGTTTCACGTTTGTTTCAAAGCCTTACATCTTAAAGAAGATATTGTTAATATTCTATCAAATTAGTTAAAAATGCCACTAAAATTGTTTAAATGTGTCGCACTAGAGGGTGTGAGTCACATTGTTATGTGTTATTTTGAAGAGCAAGGACATTTATGTTGATCCAGCACTTGGACTTGTCTAGATTTTGGACTTGAACTTCGATTTGGTACTTAAGAGAAATATTAAGAAAACTATGTGAATAGATTGGCCTGATGTCTGGAAGATATTGGGGCCTTCTTGTATGTTGGGTCTTAAGATCATGTAAGTGAGCTTTGAGAGAAGTTTATTTGATCATTATGATAAAAGAGAGAATTTGAAATATGAAAGGGCTGTTGATTATCTTGTTAGATGCAGGAATAGCTCTGACAACTAGTCACTGTGTTATTTTTGGCATGGGGGTTTCTCATGGTGTGCAACGACATTTGCGTAGGAATTTTGTCCTTGAGCGCTATACGGCCTCCTTTCAAATACCTTGGGGTGATGATTGGGCGGAAGAGAGTACCAGTTTCTTGTTATGAGTTATTTTGAAAGAATAAACAACAACAACTACTACAACTAAGCCATTTGTCCCAAGTATTTGGGGTAGGCTACATGAACCAAAAGAGAATTACGTGGGAATATTTTGAAAGAATGCGAAAAAATTGGCGGGATGGAAAGCTAAGTCTCTATCTTTTGCTGGTCGGGTTGAGTTGGTTCGGTCAGTACTCATAAGCATGCCTCAATTTGTCCTCTCTAATGGATGGGTTCCGAAGTCAGTGATGGAACATATGGAAGTGGCAATTAGGGAGTCTTTTTGGTCTAACGCAGATAACAGGAGTGCCTATGGTGTCATGGAGTTGATGTGTAAGCCAAGGTGATGTCCGTGGGGTTTATGAAGGTTGGATAAGGTCCATGGGGCATTTGTGGGAAAATTGTTCATGAAGTTGTTAAGAGAGCCTAATGCTCCATGGGCTCTCTCTTGTTAAGCAGAAATACAGATGTGCAGCTGTGTTTTTGGTTCTTCGAGATGTTCTGGTGCTTCGTGGGCTTGGCCAGCGGTTGTTGAAGGTTAGGAAATCGCCTATCTTGGTTGATTGGTAATGGTCATTCTGTTAAAAAAATTTTAAAGACCATTGGGTGAGAGACTATCCCCTTCAGCTTTCACCTATGCCTATGGATGTGCAGAGAGTTAGTGATGGTGCCATCGTATCTGATTATATTGATGGTGCTCGTCAATGGAAATTACCTGAGCTTTCTGTTTTTGCTCCTAGTGAGGTAGTTGATGATATTGCTTCAATTCCTTTGCCAACTCACAACGTGGCGGACAAATTGATTTGGTGTGGTGCTGAGGCTTAACAATTCTGTATTAAGACGGCATATAAAGTTTTTACACATTTGTCTTTCAATTTTTTCTGATTGTGCTTGGGGGCAAGATTTGGAATTTGAGGGGTACTGCTCGTGTCAAATGTTGGCTGTGGAAATTAAGACAGGTTTAACTTGCTACTAAGGTCTTTTTTTTTTTTTTTTTTTTTTTTTGGCAGTCTAGAAACATTCAGGTGGGTGTGACATGTCCAAGGTGCTTACAAGGTATGGATGATATTGAACATTTGATTGTCTCTTGTCCTGTTTCATGTGATATTTGGAAGGAATTGAGTGTGTTGATGAATATGGATTTCTGTTCTAATTCGATTGGTCACTGGGGGGAGCTTTTCTCTGGGCAAAGGCTTGATTTTTTTTTCCTTTTCTGAGATGAATTGAGCGAAGGCTTGATTTCTGTTCCTACTCTTATTGATGATGTTCATCAATTTATTGGTGATTTGGAGCAGGTCTCGTTAAAGGAAAGGATTTGGTTGCGTAATTTTCCTGTTGGGTTGCTTGCACCAGCAGGTGTTGATGCTAGCTAGTGCTTTGGTGCATTTGAGGCTGTAGTCTTTGTCTACAGACTTTCTGTGAGCAAAAAAAAGAAACAAGAAAAAAAACCAAAAAGATGAAAGAAATAGAGAGAATTTGAAATGTCAGCATCTTCTTTAAAGGGAAGCATGGAGTTAAAAGACATGAATCTGTTCCGTGATTGATATGAAGATGGAGGATGCAAACTAGCAAGATTTGCGAGTAAAATTATCCTGAAGCTATTCGTCGTTGGTTGTGCTTCTTCACTTAAATTTCTCTGTGTTGAGAAATTTCAACCGAAAAATAAAAAAAAATTCCGATACACAGAAAATTTAGTTTATGAATTTGGAGGCACTAGCACATGAGAAATATGAAAAATGCTAATAGACAATTTTTCTAGACTATAACCTGACTCAAAGAAATATATAACAATAGCCACCTTGTGTCCTGCACTTGGGGTCGCAAGAAGCTCTCTTTCAGGTTTAATCGAAAATGTACAGCCTGAATAATGAGGCTCTGAGAATATTGATGTTGAAGGACTTTTAACTAAATGAGGGCTGTGTGTGTACATTGTTGTTCTGGGTATCTCAATGTGTTTTAAACTTTATTTTCCTTTCATTGTAATGCTCATTGACAAGAAAATCACTCCTTGTTTGAGATTTTCTTTAATCTTTTCTGAAAAAAGGTAATGAAACATATAATTCTCACTCTTCTCCAGGTACATGTTTTATGTTTAGGCTATATAAATTGCATTATTTGCACTTTACTCTTCTGGTTTTCCCTGCCAACAATTTTGGTGTTCTGCAAATTTGTTTCCACTTATT
The DNA here is from genome assembly GCA_038442645.1 of Agave tequilana. Classification (NCBI taxonomy): domain Eukaryota; kingdom Viridiplantae; phylum Streptophyta; class Magnoliopsida; order Asparagales; family Asparagaceae; genus Agave; species Agave tequilana. Next base: position 273,446 of record JAVJIF010004009.1, on the reverse strand, counting down.
TTGAAACAGAATAATCTGCTTCTTTCAATAAAAGAAATTCAACAAAAGTATGTTGCATCTCATCCAATAAATCTTCAATAAAACATGCAAACAATCATCACTATTTTAAAACATGCTAACAATCTTCTCAAACATCAAGCTAAAAAGTAGATTTTGCTCTCTCTTTACTATTTTAAATATAATAAATTCACTATCAAGAACTCATTAGCACTTAAAGCTCTCAATTTGAATCCATTGTTGGTGAACCTTGTGGGCAACAGTTCATGCTGACAGGCTTCTGGATATCAGCAAGTCATCTACTACTGTCCGCGCTTTCGATGAAAATAAATACCTGCTCCATCACTGAAAAAAGGCTCACTAACTCTGTCTGACTTCAAGTTTTTTTCCACGAAATTAATCATCTCTAAAATTATGTACTAATTTCTTTAATCACTTGGAGTGATAATTGTCTAATCCAATTGCGACAGGTATCGGCCAGGAACGTGACTATCACCATCAAGCTCATGTTGCTTGATTTCAAAGTAATACCATACTCTCCAATCACAGTCCGTGTCAGTTCTGTTGAATAAGTGCCAGATTTTGGTTCCATTGGTGAAGTCTTGACAAAGAAATGCACTTTATAAAATTCTAGTGCTAGTGATTCTTGAGACAGCGAAGAGCATTGATCTCCACTGTCATCCTGAAATGGGTAACAAAGCTTCCAAAATCCTTGAAGACTTCCATAACACCTACCCTCTTGGACTCGGATATGACTGATCTTTTGTTTGACAATATCGTGCCAGCCCCTGTTGTACGAAGGAGAAAATGAGTGGGATTTACATAGATCTCAATAGAATCATGGGTGTCAAAAGACATTAATCAAAGTTTGGAACATAATTATTACATTATTAGCTAGGTACGTCTGATATATTTCAGTAGCAACCGTACAATATGAAATCAGTGCATTTGCATAGCATAAGTTCAGACAAACTGAGTTTACGCATAAAGTAAAATCAACACGTTATTAACGCATATGCATACATAATAAGTGTGTTTGTTGTATATTGCGAATAAAATTTTGATATACAAATTAAATTATGAGTTTTGTGTTATGTTTTCATTTTTTTTCCTTTTTGAAACATAAACTGTCGCCGGGAGTGTGGACTTGAATATGGACTTTTCACAAATCACTCTCACTTGTTTACCAGTGACCTCACTTACGTGTTGTTAAAAGATTCTGATATTTGTTGAGTGTAAATTAGTTATGATAGTTGATTACGATTGATCGAATGAGAAACATTCACAAATAGCAAACTGCAAATACCTGGTCCCACTAAATTTTGGGTGATGCTTTGACACGTGGCAGACCGCCTGAGGGCTGAGAGGCCCCCGAGACCAGCTCTGGGGCGTAAGATCCAGCGGGGGGCGCGTGGCCTGGGGGGGCACGTGCCGCCTACATTCCCAGGCCTCGCATGTGCCACCGGATGCGGAGATCTTGACACGTGTGCCGGCCCTTCGTCCGCTTCGCGCCGCACGTGCACGAACGGTCGCCTGCACGTCGGACACGTGGGCCAATCGGGGGTGGTTAAGGGCGCACACACATGGGGCGTACCTAATCTCCATGTGCTCCCTCCCTCCCTCTCTCTCTCTCTCGCCTCCCCCTCCCCGCGCAAAAAGACAACCGCGTCGAAAGGCCGCCCTCGGCCCCACCTCATGATTAAGACGTATTACCCATCAATTCTTTTTTTTTTTGGCTGTTTACTTCGTACTCCTGCTGGCACTCAAAAATGAGACCGAAAGTTGACCCAAAGTGATGCCACATGGATTTAGAAATTATTGGGTCAAATACGAGAACTTTGGAAAGTACTGAAAGGTGGAAAGAAACATGGTTAGAAGAGAAGAAACTCTTAAACTGACAGGGTTGACCGAGCTGTCATCTTTGGAACATGGAGATGAGAGTCATGAGACCCCCTCCCTAGTCTCTATTCTAGAAAAGCAAAACCAAAAAAAAACAAAAAAAAAAAAAGAAAAGAAAAGAAAAGAGAATAAGAAGATAAATTTCCAACTGAGTAGATAATAAATAGTTATGAAGTGACATGGAAGTCTAAAAACTTCTGCGAATCATTGAGTAACCCTTTCACAAATTTTTTCTAGTAATTTTGAGTTCCTTTCGTGGGATATGTATACTATTAATTTCTCTCATACAATCATACGACATTAAAATGTAAGATCCAGTCAATTGAAGTTAATTTACATTATTTCAAGTAGCTAAAAACTAAAAATCATATATTTTAAATATTTTTTTCTCGTCCATCAAGTAGGCGCAAAATTGATTACTGAAATAGTGAGTTGGTTAGTTTAATCACTCATAATTTAAGAGTAACCAAAAGGCACACCAATTATTCAGTATTCAATCTAAATAAGTAATCACCTTAGTTTCATCACTTATAATTTTATGATCACAAGGATAAACGATTTATCATGATTTACAAGCAAATATATATACATATATGAAATTTACGACCTAATTCTTAGTTATCTGATTCTTTCATCTGAAGAATATATATATATATATATATATATATATATATATATATATTATATATATATATATATAGAGAGAGAGAGAGATAGACTTGTATCCTTTCAAAAGGATTTGATCTCGGATCCTTCCCACTCAAATTCAACCCTCCAACATTCGAATACAAGATCCACTCCGTTGAAGTTGATCTATACTATTTCAAGTATCTATAAACCAAAAATCAAGTGTTTTAAATACTTTTTGCCCATCCATCAAGCGACGCAAAATGGACGGCCGAAAGTAGTGAGTTGGTTAGATCTATGTCTTTAGACATACAAATTCTCGATCCGGCCATTTCATTATGATCTAAACATTTAAAAACCCCTATAAACTAATTTTTGTTAGATTTCAAATGTTCTACACCGTTAAACTAACCAACTCACTATTTAGGCCGTCCGTTTTTCCCCTACTTGATGGATGGGCAAAAAGTATTTAAAATACTTGATTTTTGGTTTATAGATACTTGAAATAGTATAGATCAACTTCAACGGAGTGGATCTTGTATTCAAATGTTGGAGGGTTGAATTTGAGTGGGAAGGATTCGAGATCAAATCCTTTTGAAAGGATACAAGTCTATATATATATATATATATATATATATATATATATATATATATATATATATATATATATATAGAGAGAGAGAGAGAGAGAGATATATATATATATATAGAGAGAGAGAGAGAGATAGACTTGTATCCTTTCAAAAGGATTTGATCCCGGATCCTTCCCACTCAAATTCAACCCTCCCACATTCGAATACAAGATCCACTCCGTTGAAGTTGATCTATACTATTTCAAGTATCTATAAACAAAAAATCAAGTGTTTTAAATACTTTTTGCCCATCCATCAAGTAGGGGAAAAACGGACGGCCTAAATAGTGAGTTGGTTAGTTTAACGGTGTAGAACATTTGAAATCTAACAAAAATTAGTTTATAGGGCTTTTTAAATGTTTAGATCATAATGAAATGGCCGGATCGAGAATTTGTATGTCTAAAGACATAGATCTAACCAACTCACTACTTTCGGCCGTCCATTTTGTGTCGCTTGATGGATGGGCAAAAAGTATTTAAAACACTTGATTTTTGGTTTATAGATACTTGAAATAGTATAGATCAACTTCAACGGAGTGGATCTTGTATTCGAATGTTGGAGGGTTGATTTTGAGTGGGAAGGATCCGGGATCAAATCCTTTTGAAAGGATACAAGTCTATATATATATATATATATATATAATATATATATATATATATATATATATATATATCATATTTCAAATTTAACACAATTAATTATGATTCAATCTATCATATATCAGAAGTTTCGTATTCCTATTCGTGCTTAGTCTATTACTACGTACCACTGATTTTCATCAATTTAAATTAAAAACTTATTAACCAAATTCTGATATCTGACTAATTGGTCCATTACTATCTGTATTAAATTTACAATTTCTAAACGCATTTATGGTTTTCAACTCATACACACACCAATTCAGACATCCATACGCATACATAGTATTCATACATCAATTAAATTATGGTATTCCTGCATATTCATATATAATATGCATTCAACAATCTATACATCCATATACTTCTATATTCATACATCCACATGCGTATAAGCACCTGTCTATGCGCATATCTCAAAATTACTATATTAGTAACAATAATAGTAAGTAACAAATAATAATCTTCATTTCCAATAACTTAGTAACTTATCCTATCAACATAATCACAGTAAATAACATGTAATTGTCAACATGGTTTCTAATTAGTATGGATTACTTCATAACCAATTTTCACTTATATGTATCTCTTGTATATAACACTCATGACATTGTATGTGAAAAACTTTATACACCGTTCCTTGGTGGTTCCACGGATACCCACTACATGCCACCAAAATCGTAATTTTCAATACAGACCGATATCTCATTTTCACTAATCATAATTAGTAATTAATAATAGTTTTACTCATTCTCAATCAAGATTTATAAACTAATTGTTACTATAGTCTCAAATCAATAATTTATATTCACATTATCAATTTTCAATCTTATTGATCCTGATGATTATTTATAATACTCATGTTCCAATCATTATTGTTAGCTTTCCCCAATTATCAGTTTATATTTACAGTTACTAGTTAACACAATCATTCCTGATTTCATCAGGGTTAGTCATATTAGTAGATATTCATCAATTTTCAATCAATAGGTTATTCATATTATACTGTATCCATTACATGTATCCCATTAAACAAAGATTTATATATCACAATTATCTTTAATTATCCCAAGATAAGTTTCGATTTCATTTACTTGGTTAAGTTTAGGTATTATTTCCGGATTCTGCATATGCTGGTATTAACAAAATTGGCTCTATAATTCTCGATTTCATGGTTAATGGTACTTCAAGTGATTGTTTATCTTAACTAATTTTTATTCATATCTTATTAATTACTAGTATCCACAATCTATTATCGATTTCCTTTTCTGTCACTGTTTAGTCTACTAACCGTGTATAACCAGTGTTAATCAACTATTATCTAATAATTACTCACAATTTACTAATTTGCATAATAGTTCTGATATCACATGTATTTACTATCAATCTTCTTTTGATTATAATCATCATTATAATAAAATCAATTCATGAATCATAACTTTTAATAAAATTGGAGGCAGACTTTACCCACTTCTTGATCCTGTTGATTCTCTGAACACCTGATACCATATAACCAATACTGTAGACGCTCAGCTCTCATCTCTACGAATCTAACGACTTCAGAATCATGCGAATCGGAGTCCGAATGATTGAGATATCGTCCAATACCCACGAGATATGATATGGGATTTATATGTAATAATTGAAAGCATTCAGGGGCTATTCATAATTTTTCAAGGGTCCAAAAGTAATTAATTAATTAATCAGGGTCTTAAATAAAGTTTTACCTTTAGCGGGTCGGGTCGGATCCTTAACGGGTCGAGTCTGTTTTTCGAACCCAATACCCGATATGGGCAGTGTCGGAGTCTCGCTCTGAAATAGCAGTTTGGTATCACTCTGAAAGAGCGCTCTGAAGCATCTAGGTGGAGGAGCACTCGGAGCAACAGAGTAAAGTGGTGACTCGAAAATACATAACGGAGAAGCGGTCCAGCCTCAAAGTTTTGTAGCTCATGAAACTCGAACACGAGTCAAGGACAGTTTAACGATTTCACAGCTTGTAACTCTGATTTTTTCTGTAAAAAGATATGTGTCAACGTTAGGGTTAGAGAGAGTGTGTGTGTGTCATTGTAAATACAGAGCGGTTGTGTAGTTCTCTCTTTTCTTTCTGTAATCTCTCTCAAATATAGTAAATTTATGTACGGCTCTGTGATTTTTTTTTATTAAGTTTTTCGCATAAATTTTAATGTTTTTACATGCATGCATGCTCATTGTGGTCTTTCTTCTTCCTCAAATTATCTCCTCCCACAACAACTTCATGTACCCAATGCCTTTGCAAGAGAACCAATCAAGTGTGAATAAGGGAAGCCTTTGTCAAGGACCCAATCAAACAACCTTATCCCTTTTCTCATACACATTATAAAACTAACCCCATATTAGTCCAAAACAACTAAATTATTGTAAAACAAGGACTAGATTCCTAGGTTTAATTAAAAACAAATAAAATACTACATATACAGTCCTAGATAGCTTAGCTAGCCAGGTTCATGGGTTTAGAAAAAAGTAGTGTTTTCGCGTGCTTGGATCGGCCACGTGGCACACGTAAAGGTCCCCAATAATAATGCAAGCAAACCGTGTTTGTCTGTACTCCAACTTAATTATTCCAAAAATATATAATTATTATTCCTTTTTCCCTGAGGGGAGATGCATGCACTTTTGTTTCAGACTTTGTAATTGTTATTGGTTGTTTGTTCCTTAACCTTTTGGGTTAACTTTTAGAGTGAGGAGCCACATGATTAGATCGACAGGTAAAGTCGTTGGTATCAATCCTCAGGTGATCGACACTGGTTCGAATTTCATGAGAGAAGATATTCTTCTCACTCTTAGAATTTTTTCATCACAACAGAGAAGATCAAGCTGTTGTGTGCTACAAATCTTATGAAATATCTTTTTATTAAAAAAAATTAATTGGGTTAAAATTAGTTTTAAAGTAGTTAAAATTTAAAAACTTGTGCCAAGAAGGATTTTTTTATTTTTTTTTTTAAAAAGAGCAAAAAAAATTGGAAGGTCTTTTAGGAAACGGTCACCTCTATTGTGGACCGAGGCTCCGGCTCTTCGAGTGAGAAGTCCCCCCCGTACTAAAGGGAAGGGTGTGGGCCCCATGAATCTCATGCCCATTTGACGTTAGGGCACCCCTAGGGTTTGTAGCCACTGTGTGTGGGGGGGTGATCATAGCCTCGTGCATGCATAACCAATTGATTGGAAAGACTTTTTTTTTGTTTTTGATTTTACATTTATTTCTTTGTTTGGAATATAAACCTCATCTTGATCTTGAATCAATTTAAATCTCTTCGTGTGTGTTGGAATTAGTGGATGATCTAAATATATAATCTTGACCACCTACTGCTTTATGAATGTTTATGATTCAATCTTTCTGTAAATAATACTATACCTCACGCACGATTACTTTACAAATCTATAATTAGTGTATGATTATGATATTAATTAAACCTTTCTTCAATTTTAGAGCAGATGAGAAGATCGTAACTCGTGGAACCCAATCAAATTAATATCCTTATAAGCTAGTGTGGGCTCATTATTTATTTCAGTTTTTTTTGTGAAAATATGCTCACTATTACAATTTTATACTTTAAATTTTGATAATTTGAAGAAGAAGAAATTTCTATATATATTATTCACCAAAGGATTAAATCAATATATATATATATATATATATATATATATATATATATATATATATATATAAAAGTGGAGAGTGAAATAAAAAAAATATACATATCTAAATACAATGTATCACGTGTTTATATACATGTCTAGATAATATGTATCACATGTAGTTAACACCCCCTCAAAATCATGGTGGATCAAACACCGAGAGTTTGGAGAAAACCTGATAAAACTGATGAGAGGTTTTTGAGAACTCATCGAACTCGACTGGGAAGGAGGTTTTGAGAGCTCCTCGAGCTCGACTCGGAAGGAGGTTTTTGATGAGCTCCTCGAACTCGACTTGGAAACAGGTTTTTGAGAGCTCTTCGGACATAAAAATCTGATCAATTGTAGCTGGTTGGATACACAGATTCAGATTATGCTGGATGAATCAACAGTAGGAAGTACACTTCAGATTATATTTTTCTGATTGCAGTAAGATGGTGGATTTAGTCGAGAGGCCTTTACAGATATACTGTGACAATAGAGTTACAGAACTCTACTGTAATGGTGACAAGAGTTCAGTGAATTCGAAGCATACCGACATCAAGTTTCTTATCATCAAGGACAAAGTTTGGAATCACATTGTGTTTGTTGATAGTGTTAGTACTATTCTTAACATTACAGATCCACTCGCTAAAGGACTTCCATCTAAAGTCTTCTTAGAGCATGGCTCATATGAGGATGACTAGTTATGATAATATCTTGATTTAGAGGGGGTGAATAATTTTATGTAACAGATATTATTTTTCAGTGCATTTTATGTATATTTTTTATTTCAATAATAAAGTATAACTGCTTTCTTTAAATTCCTTTTGAGTTTAATTTGCGCATTTGAGTTTGTTAGCAGTTGGACTCATTGGAGTCATAAAGTTAAACTCGTTGGAATCATAAGGTGATAACTAGTTGAAATTGTACATTATTTGATTATAGGACATTTTCATGTTACATATTCACATTTGATCTATGTCGTTAAGGATTCTTAAATTTGTGATGTGGAAGGTCCTACCTCGATTATACAGAATGTAACGACCGCCATATTCAGTGGCATAACACTTAATGGATCAGATTGTTTTGAAATATAGTTTATTGACGGTTAAAGTTTTAGTACCATAAAGTTGTATATAATATCCTTTCAGTATGACTTGCTTGGCCCAAGTGGGAGATTGTTAGACTTATTTGGATTAGAGTCTAAATTGATTTGGGCCTACACAAGTCTAATTAGATATTTTACACCCGTCTCTATAAAGCCTATGTTGTTTGACTCAATAAAGAATTGATCAAATATAATGGTTTGAGTCTAAACTCATTTCAATTACACTTAGCCATTGGTGTAAATAAATTTGTAATGTGGGTATCATCAGCATGTGTGAAGCGCGTGATATTATTCAAGGGCTTAGATTTATGATGAGTTGAATTAGGATTGCCTTGAGTCTATAAATATCATGGATTGAATTTCTTTTATACTACTATGACCTAATCTCTTTCTTGGAGGCCTCTTAAATCCTCTAAGAATTAAGAAGAAAACTTAATAGCTGTAGAGAATAATCCTCTCTCAACTTCGACGTCCTTTAGATCGTGCAACCTTCGGCATCCCTTTCGTGATGGAATTAAGGATGTCTAAACCTCTCTTCCCTTTCATCTTGATAAAGAGTTTATTACACGCGTGAGATCTTTTTTGGATAATTATTAGATCAACATTTCTTTGATCTCCAACTAATTGATTTCTGAAAATGTGCTAATGGATCAATGTTGTTAATGGGCGAAAGGCATTCTGCCAATCCATGATTGTTTATGCAGCTTGGATGATTTGAAACCAAAGAAACAAGTTAGTCTTTGAGCAATGTATTATGCAACCTAATGTTATGGCCAAGTTGGTGGTTGAGCAAGTGGAGGAATGCTGAAATTTTGCAGGATGGCGATGCATGTAGACCAAGTAGCGATCGACAGGCACCCAGGTTCACAGCGAAATGACGCCATCCCAAAACAAGTTGGATGAAAATTAACTTTGATGGTTCTTGTGGGGCTGGAGGTGCGGGTGTTGTTGTTAGGGATTGTGTAGGTAAGTGTATATTGGTGGCTGCAAAAAGGTTGAGACTAGCAGCATCTATGAAACTGAGCTGATGGGAGCATGGCTGGTCGTATCTGTGGTGCATGGATCAATGTTATTCTCAGAAGCTTGTGTTTGAGGGAGACTCTTTAATGGTGATTAATGACATTAACAAGGAGGAGGGAGATAATTTTGATCATCCTATGCGAAGGGACATTTGGAGAATGCATGCAAAATGCACAGAATGAGGGGCTCATCATGTCAGCAGAAATGAAAAATATAGGAGCGCACTGGATGGCTAATTACAGAAGAAGATATCAATGGTCTGGAGTGGAGACAGTGACAATTCCAGATCAGCTGAGAAAAATAATGAAAGCAGAGCGGTGAGGATACACGATGAGGTAAATCAACAACTGGGTGTGTGAGTTTGACTGTTGGGCTCTTTGCAGCAAAAAAAATACAAGTGAAGAGTAAAATAAGAAAAATATTCACGTATATAAATAATATATCATATGTCTAAATATAATATGTCATCTGCAAATAAATTTAAAGTAGAGTTTAGAAATAAAACTATTTTGTTCACAAGAGAACAGAAGGATGCATTGTTAATGATCATAGCCTTGTGCTTTCTTTTCTTTTTCTTCTTGGGAAATTGTCTTTTCTATGAAGGTCTAGAAGCTATACACTAGGTCTACAGATTCAAAGGCAGTTTGGCCACAAGAAATACTCCCCCTAGTTGTCTTCACAAGAAAACAGAAGGATGACCAATTTTTCTTGTTGAGTGTGGTATCTGTTGATTTCCATTTCATATATTACATTATGGTTCTACACTGAAGCTATCCTAGTTGCCAAATCTTCCAATGGAACCTTCATAATGTTACTGTGTTTAGAAAATAAATTAGTTTTTTTTGAAAATACCAAATGTCAAGACAGTTAAGAAAGTCCCTAATGGGACCTCATTTGAGGACCTCCCTTTTTGCTCCCCTACCAAAGAATATGAAATAAGGAAACAAACTCTAGTGGGCATAAATGCATCATGGTGAGCAGCATCAGCTAATCTTTCCTCCATAATGAGACTGGCAGGTGTTCGGGTTGCTCTGGTGAAGAATTTAGATAGAAAACTCCCCAAATTCTACAACTTTTTGTTGACATAGCATCAACTTTTTAATCTCTGAAGAAAAAAATCCACAAGATATAATTTTAACATAAATTCTAAGCTTACAAACATACAAACTTCTTTATCTTGATGTTTTGAAGTCTTCGATGAGTCTTGAATTTGCTAGGGGTAAAAGATTTTCACGATGACGATGAACAATAATAGATTAGATCGAAGAAAAGGAACACGATTGCAGGTCAATCAAATGACAACACACAGAGAACACAAGAAATTATATGAAAAATTCAATAAAAAAAAAATCATAGAGTCGCTCGCAGATCCACTATTATCGAGAGATTACAGGGAGAGTAAGAAGACGACCTCACAGCCGCTTTGTACAATATCTCTCAAGATTTCTCTTATCTTTACACACAACCCTAGTTACGACGCATCTCTTTTTATAAAAAAACTAGAGTTACAAGTTGTGACATTCCTAAACTGCTCTTGATATGTGGCTTGAGTTTCCTGTACTGCGAAGTTCCCAGACTGGACCGCATTTGCTTTGCTTCATAGCGCTTCGGGGATGTTCTTCTGTTCTGTCGCTCAGAGTGCTCCTCTCGAGACTCCAAGTGATCCACCGAATACTTGAGTATGTCTCCATCTGAAACTCAAAGCTCGCCCACGCTCACCTGTTTATTCGGAGAGTCAGCGAGGTAATCCAGTTTTCGAGAGACTTTTCCCGAAGCCCTGCCCGAGTCACCCAAGATGGACTTTTTGACTTCCTGACTTCCACTACGATTGGGCCTCACAATTCTTTCTGTGTGATACTTTTTCGATGGCGATTCTCTGTTAAGATCGATAATCAGGATCCACAACTTTAACAGAATTAATTTGGCTTCATTTAGCTCTATTACTTGACAAGAGACACTTCAATTATCTAATTACTTGTGATCTATATGCCACAATGGCTTGGTAACACTTCTATTGCCCCTACTCTCTTCTCAACAACAATGGCATCAAATTTTAGGTGCTGGCTTGTCTAGGCCCTCACATAGACACAAAAACACCCTGGTAGGCCAGTTGCCTCTGGGTCACAACAGTCAGTTGATGCAAGATGCAAATCCCAATAAATAAAAAGAGGAAGTGAGAGATCACTTGAGGGGGTGGAGCTCAACAAAGATGGCAAGATCCAATGTACAAGACCCCCCGGATTTTCATGTCCCAGTGACTTTTGTCCTCTTCTCACCAAAAACACAACCCCACAAAAACCAAAAAAAAAAAAAAACTTTATTTTTGAACAAAATAAATTATTTATATAATCAATTCATATCAACCCCAAACTCAAGCAAAGGCCAGCTATAAGCTACAAATTAATTCATTAAACAAAACAAATGCTATAAACTAAGAGGCCAATCTTGTGAGTGCTTGAGATGAAATGTTCACATGGTGCCCTTTGTCTATGCCCTTTGTCAGGGCTTTCATCTGACTTATTATCCCCCACAAGGGGATAAAATCTAACAATTATGGGGAAATAAACATATGATGGACCTTGTCATATGGAATTCCTTCTAGGTATTACTATATACATCTTTGTTATGTGTAGGTATAAACTTAGACCAAATAAAAGAATGTAGGAAAAGTGTATGGTCAACTCTAAGATTGGGACCCCTCTACCCTACATCAAAAGGATAGGTTGATATTGTGGATATGTTGTACCAGCCATTGGTACAAAGGGAGGAGTGGGGGTTGGGTACAATTTATTAGAATCAAACCCCTACAAAAAGTATTTTAATTTATCTTGTGTTTATTAGGTAATTATGTTGAAATAATGACTAATAGGTGAATTTTTCTTAAGGAATTTATCCTATGAAATTAGTGAATTTCTTTTTCTAAAACATAAAACTTATTTAGATTTGTCCATAAAATGATTAAATTCCCCGAGAGAAAAGATTGGGTACTAAACTATAAAATGAATTTTAAAATACATCTCTGGGCTGAAAAGAGGGGAAAAAAAAGGTACAATCACGGTGAAATTTATTACCGTTATGATATTATGTAGCTAAAACAATTTAGTTTCATCTAAAAAAATACAAATAATTCTACTCAGGAACTATTGCCTTCGTCAATTAATAATACTCATAAACTTAAAGCCTATTCTAAACTCTGATTGGTCGAGGAAATAAAAAACAAGAAAATTTTCTCCATTTCTTTTTCCTCTGTTTATTTTAAAATCAGAATTATTACTGTTGATCGATAGACCTGCTTCAACTTCTAAATATTTGATTAAGACTTGTTAAATGTATAATTTTTTTTTTTTGGTATTTTCTTGAGATAAGGACTGCTAATTTTTTTGCTACTGCATGATGTGATGTGTGTGTACTCTGTACACTAAATAAGTGCAATGTGAATGCTAATAATGCACAAACTTCTACTCTTATTGATTTTTCTAACCTGAAATTTGTACCATACAAATAATTAAAGACTCCAAAATTGGTCATTGTACCTTGTAGAATCGTACACTTGATAGATTTTACAGAGAATAATAAATACATTTTGAAATATTTCCTTATGAACCAATTTCCCAAACTTGCACAAGAAAGCAAAAGACCAAGGGAGGGAATTTTTTTTTAGCAAGACTTACCAAAACAACCCAAAAAATCAAAATCAGAGCTCAAATGGCAATAATTTTTTTACAAGGCAATTTGACAATGTGATTGAGAGAAAAAGAGAGAAAAAAGAGGGGAAGAAAATGGAATTGTTAACAGAAGGGACCCACACAAACTTACTCTTGACCTCGCAGAGTCATCTGGGACCCACCTAAGCTGTTGGGTGCCCAGCTGGGTGCACAGGGGTGGAGGCCTTTACAGTGGGGCTCTACATTCCTTATTTATTTCTCCATTCAAAAACTCAAAAAAAATATGCTGCTTTCTTGGTTTCCATAATAGTGAAATCTAGGGTGTGCGGTTTCTGGGAAGTTTGCAAGGCTTATATAAGGAGGTGGGTTGATTGAAGTTTTTCCCTTGTGCTCTGTTTTTTCTTTTTTCTTTTGTTTTCTGAAGAAAAAGGATGGGTGTGAATCCAATGGCTCTCCTGGAGGGGAACAATGAAGGAGCTGGGATGCCTTCTTTTTTGGGCTACAGTGATTTTGATCAGGTACCCAACTCTCTCTCTCTCTCTCTCTCTCTCTCTCTCTCTCTCTGCTTACAATGGGTTGATTGATTTTTTTCCCCTGCTTCTTTGGTTACTGGTTGTACTTTGGCCAATTCTTTTGGGTTTTTGTTAGTTTTTGTTTTCTGGGTTTATAGAGAATTTTCAAGTTTGGGTTCTTGGAGTTGAAATTCATCTAGAAACAGAACATGTTTGCGCTGCTTTGTTTCAATTGACGGAATTTACAGATATGAAATTTATTGGGTTTGGTTATCTCTGCTTGCATTACATTTTAATTTGCATGGCAGAATTTTTCCATCAGTTTTATTGTGTTCTTGGACTTCGAATTAAAGTTTTCTTCTTGGGATTTTTGTGGTTATTAATGAGACTCTTTTAGATTTTGACAATTTTCGGTTTGTTGAATTCCGTTTATTTATAGTTTTTAATGGGTGTATTTTATATTTTTTTAGTTTAATTAATTAGTTTATATATGTATTTATATTTAGATTTATATTTTTTTTTGGAGAACTGCTATGCTAATAATTGGCATATTACTATTTATTACTTAAATTTTAGTTTAGAAGAAGAACAATTTGAATACCCAGAAAGAAAAACATATTTTTTCTTTTTTATTTCTTTTAGTTTTAACTTCCAATTTTCAATTTTTTTTATTATATGTAACAACCAACGGATTAACAACCTTAAGTTGTGAAAAGTTATGATAATGACGGTCATAACATCGGCAGTTATTACTTTGGGACAATATATATTAGATTATTGTTAATCATATAAACTATTTTATTATTGAAAGTATAATTTTGAACTCAAAGATCCCTGTTTTCAGTATTGAGATCGCAATGAAACAAACTGTATGAGTCTTAAAAATTGTTCGGCACCCTCAATTTATGTAATCACTGTCATTTCCTTGGAATAATTCAAATAGAACTGTGCTTAATTGGCTTTTTAATTTTTCTTATTTAATACTGTTTGTAAATTTAGATCACTGGAATTGTTTTTCCCCTTTTGCTGACAAATGTAACTAGATCCCAGCACCCAGAATATTATATAAATATGAACCAATAGTTGATTTAAATTGAATCTGTTATACTTTCAGCAGACATTTTCTACATTGGCAATCAAATTCTGTTCATCTAATTTCTGAATTCAATACTCTGTTAGATTATACAAATCACTAATGACCAAGTGAAGCAGAGTCTCATTCAGACAGCATGGGAGTATGAAGGTTTCAAGATCACTGCAAGAGATGAGTTGAAGAAGAAAGATGAAGAAATCCAGAGGCTGTTCCATTTGCTGAAGGTTGCATGCCAGGAAAGAGATGAAGCAAGGGAGCAGCTTCATCTCTTAATGCTGAATAAATTTATGCCGCATACTGCACATGAGAGCATCCCCATTGCCTCCTACCTCCAGTCTGAGAGCCCTCGGCTCCGGCAGCAGCAGCTGACGAGAGGCGGCAATTCCAGCACGACAGCTGAATCCGATAGCATCTCCGATACTCGCAACCACCAGTCCTATGCGTCGTCTCCTGTTGACTCCTTTTTCGACCCCGAGACATCTCCAGAGTTATCAAACACCAACATAGCTTGTTACAACTACAGCAGCAGTCCAACTTCAGTTGTTGGCGTGTCTGTTCCTCTGATTCAAAAGTATGATCAGGCTTCTGCCAGGCTCGAACATCTTGTTAGCAAGAGGCCACTGCCAGAAAAGGGGAAGCTCATGGATGCTGTAATGAAAGCAGGGCCTCTGCTGCAGAGTCTTATGGTGGCCGGTCCTCTTCCCCGGTGGAAGAACCCCCCACCGCTGCAGCAGCTTCAGATTCCTCCTGTATCGGTTAAAGGCCGGAACTGTCAGACTCTCAACCAGACTGCTGCTCTCAGTCCCAATGTTGTGCACAGCCCTAACAATCCATTGCTTAAGGAAACGTTGCTGCAGGGTGGATCTCTCATGCATGGCGCCGCGATGAAGAGATCTATTGCATCGACTGCGTGCTCGCCTGTGAAAAAACAGAAGTCTCAATGATTGTTTTGAGTATGATTTGAGAGTGCTTATGAAGATATTAAGAGGATTGAGTTACTTAGCTAAATGCTGCTGTTTTTTTGTTTTCTTTTTAGGAAGAACCACTAATTTCAGTTTCTATATATATGTAAATTTTGACATGTTAATGGTGTATATGGATGGGGCTGTGTTTTCTTTAAAATCTATCTTCAGTGAAGATTTTGCCTTCGCCCTAGAGATTTCATTTCATGTGTTCCTTTCTTTTTTTCTTATTTGTTTGTATTTCTTTCCTGGTTCATGTTATTGAATTGCCTATATTTTCATATTTATTTGTGTTATGGACTCGAGCTACAGTCTACAGAAAAAGCTGGGATGAACCCTTGAAGAGCATATAATTGGTGGAACCTTTAAATTCTTGATGCCCTCCTATCAGTGGTCTGTTGAAGGCAATTCTTTCCTTGGAAATACAAGAAAAGACAGCACCTTTATGTTGCAGATTGTGCAGAAAATCTGTTCAGATTACAGAGCTTTGGGACTAAGAAAGTTTGACACACTGGTTTCTTTTACTGTGCACAAGTATGTAGGAGAGTTTTTTTTTTTTTTTTTTTTTAATTGTCTTCTTTTGTAGCACTTATTCTCTAAATGTTTTTTCAAGCATGTGCTCATGTTAGTTTCTTGTTGTCGTAGATTCATTCCACAGTGACCATTTTCCACATTTTCATATGGATTAAGTAGCAAAAAAATTATTTGACATAACTGTTATTTCCTACTTGTTTTTTCCTCAACCGCGAAAGAGAAACTGAATATATACTTACGCCGAAGAGAAGCTTGAGCGATACTAAAGCCCTTAAAATCAAAACCACATGAAGTTCTTACGGCAGCATGCTCAAGGCCGCGGGGGGAGAAGCAAGTGTATCCCCTAAAATCTGGCCACCCTCGGCCGCTGACAACCATGCTCTGCCGGCCACCTCTTCTCACCATCTCTGTGGGTGGGTGTTGTTGGTGTTAGGCTTGCAGGTAATTGCAACGGTGAGATGGCAAATGATTTGCCTGTAGTCACGATGATGCTTCCAATATTCTTCAGGGAACCCATTTACAAATCTGATTGTTGGCTTCATATCCAGACGTTGATGCATTTAATTTTTTGCTAGATACAAATTCTTAAGAGAACATGGTAAGCGAGAAAGTGGTTATGTTGATGTAACAACCCAAGAAGAACTTACTCTCAATGCATTAGAACTCAACTGCAAGTTGTAGCATTCATAGCTTGTTCAGAATTGAAGAAAACATGGGCTGAATCTTTCAATCTCGTATAAAATTGTTAATTGTTAGATAAGGGAGTGAAATTTAGATGCAGGCAAACAACTAGAGGCAAAGGAGAACACTGAAATGAAATTGTTTGTAGTACTGGATGACAATAGCAACTTCATGGTAATATTGTTGAGAAAAGCAAAAGAAAATGGAAAAAAATGATAAAAGTTAAATAAAGGTAAATTATGGTAAGATTTAACAGGATACAGAACATGGGCAATCTTTTGCCATTTGCTCCATGAAAAACATAAAACAAGAACATAAATATGCACATCTAGCTTTCCTCAAATTAGGGACCAACATAAACCTTGATCGTAGATGTACTAAAATACTTTCCAACCCAGCTTGCAACAAATATTATATACAGAGTTATACAGCGTGTCACGATATATTTAAGACAATTGTTGCAGCCAAGATTAGATATTTGATCATACAACTACACAATGAACCAGGCAGGTAAGAGGAAGAAGCTTTAAGAACATGAAATGAACAAAATGTTTACCAAATAGTGAACGAGAAAATTGTATGAACAACAACCCAAATATTCATAAAACTAGACTATGGAAAATGAAATTACGGCTTCAGGTAGGAGAACATAGGCTTGAGTTCTGAAACCCTTACAAAAGATACTGTCAGCACCTTGAACTTGACCCATCTTTGAGGACAGCAACTTGCGTTTCACCTTGTAACTCATGAGGTAATGACCCCAATTTGGGCTTCATGAATCAGTTAATCAAGAGATAAGAGAGGGAGATGCCTAACCTTTATCTTCACCAGAAAAATAGAAAAAAGAAAAATACAAGCATATTGACTGCGCTAAAGGTAAGGTCTTTAAGATAGGTTAATCGCATGTCCATGTTCTTTCTTCATCTGTGCGTTGAATCTGAAGAGACTTCAAACTAAATTCTACAGCATATGGACACAATCACCTTTGATAATTAATAGTTGACATTAAAACAGTGATGGCAAACTATATTTGAGGAGCATTATACAGTTTAAACTGTCAGCGTCCTAAAAGAAAAACATCAGGTTATAGTCAGAAACTAGTGGTATTCAGAGTTTTCAAAATATTAGACTAGAGAGAACTAAATGCAATTAGAAAGTATTAAATCAAAACCAGTTTTAAGTACACCGAAACCAGTTCATACATTCTAATTTATATAAATGACACGGGAGAGACTTTATAGTTGTTCCTAAAAGACCCTAGAATAACTTCACCTAATTCACTGTTGGTTTCGAGCAGCTCTGAGACCTGCAAAGGATCGGTAGCAACAAACTGGGAACGAGAGGTAAACTAATTTTTGAGGGGAGAAGAAACTTCAGGTTTTTTTTTTAATTTATTTTTCAATTCACTGTGAAACAAATACAGCTACTTGGCCTTTAAATAGCCTTCACAACCTCAACAAACTTAGGTAAAATGATGCCATCAAATCACAACCTTAACTAAAATGATGCCATCAAATCACAACCTCAACAAACTTAACTAAAATGATGCCATCAAATCCTACAATTAAAATGATGCCATAAAATCACAACCTCAACAAACTTAACTAAAATGATGCCATCAAATCCTACAATTATGCTAACAAACTCTAACAAACTTGACTGGGCGTAGCTGGATCGTGCCTTGATTATTGGCTCACAGTCTCCCCTTAATCTAGGCACGATTGAGGTTGAGAACTCCGAGCTTCTGCTGCATCTCCGCAAACTTTTGCTTTGCGAGTGCCTTCGTCAGAATGTCTGCTTTCTGATCTTCAGTCCGCACGAACTCGACTTTGATCTGCCCTTTCTCAACACACTCCCGTATGAAATAGAAACGGGTATCTATGTGCTTGCTCCGACCATGGAATACAGCGTTCTTTATCAGGGCAATCGCTGATTTGTTGTCGACGAACAATGTGACTGGCTCGGGTGAACGACCAGTCACTTCGCTTACCAAACTCCTGAGCCACAGTGCTTGATAAGCTGCGGCTGTTGCCGCCATAAACTCTGCTTCACAAAAGGAAAGGGCCACGGTCTTTTGCTTCTGCGAAGCCCAAGTGATTAGGTTTTGATTCAGATAGAAAGCCATACTAGTCGTGCTCTTCCTGTCATCTGCATCTCCGGCCAAGTTGCTATCGGAGAAGCCAATTACCTCTGCATCTCCTTGGCCTCTCCTGTACTCGAGCCCATATTCAAGTGTCCCCTTCAAGTACCTGAGAATTTGCTTCACGGCTTGATGGTGGAGGGTCGTCGGCCTCTCCATATACCTGCTCACAATCCCAATGGAGTAACTCAAGTCTGGGCGAGTGTGAGTTAGATACCTTAGACACCCGATGACACGCCTGTATTGAGTTGCATCAATGGGTGTCCCTCCTTCATCTTTGTTGAGCTGCAACTTAGCCTCCATAGGATACTTCGTTGCGTTACAATCCTCCATCCCAGATTGCTTTAATACTCTCTTAACATAGGCTGTTTGCTTCAAAGAAATGTGATCAGCTTGTTGATTTACCTCGATCCCAAGGTAATATGAGAGCAATCCAAGATCGCTCATGTCGAATTCTTGCATCATCTGTAGCTTGTAACTTCTCACTGCAGCTGGACTTGCTCCTGTGATAATGAGGTCATCGACATATACACCTACGATCAGCACTCCATCTTCATTGCTTCTCGTGTAGACTGCTTGTTCTTGGGTGCACCTACTGAAACCAAGGTTCTTCAAGCAGTTATCAAGGCACAGGTTCCAAGCCCTTGGTGCTTGTCGTAAGCCGTAAAGAGCTTTGGACAAGCGATACACCTTGTCCTCTTGATTCTTGATGATGAATCCCTCGGGCTGAGCTACATACACTTCCTCCTTGAGATCTCCATTAAGAAATGCCGACTTCACGTCTAAGTGGTGTACTTGCCATCCTTGGTGAGCTGCAAGGGCGAGAATTAATCGAACAGTATCAAGTCTCGTGACCGGGGCAAATACCTCATCAAAGTCGACACCTTGTCTTTGTACATGGCCCTTCGCGACAAGCCTTGCTTTGTACTTGAGTATCTTCCCCTCGTTGTCTCTCTTCACCTTGTAAACCCACTTGAGTCCGATGGGCTTGTGACCTGGTGGTAACTCAGTGAGCTCCCAGGTTTGGTTCTTCTCGATGGCTTCGAATTCAGCTTGCATTGCTTGACGCCATTCCCGTTCTAGAGCTGCGTCTTGATAGTTTGCCGGTTCTTCAGCCGACAAGTACAGCATGTCTGGGTAAGGTGACATTGCTGTAGTCTCTGCATAGATGTCAGCTAGAGATTTGGTTCTTCTTGGCTGATTTGATTGTGGTGTTGGTGCGGGCGTGTTGCTTGAAGTTGAGCCTTCAACTTCTGGTGTAGCAAGCTGTCTTGACGTTGGTGATGTCCCGTGCGTCAATGGTGAGAGCGCGTCTCCTACGCTCTCAGCTGGATGCTCCTCTAATCTTCGTGGTGGCTGGGTTGCATTTTCCTCAACTGGAACTTGAATGGAGAACTCAACCCAGCTCATTGGATTAGCTCCGTTGGGCGTGCTCCAATCCCAACTTCCTGCTTCGTCGAACACGACGTCCCGACTGATATGGACTTTGCCACATTGAGGATCAAGGAGACGATAAGCCTTGCTACCTTCTTCCACACCAAGGTAGACTAGAGGGGTGCTGTGATCGTCTAACTTCTTGTGATAGGGACCTGCAGCTTTCATGTGTGCAATACAACCAAACAACTTCAAGTGATTAACGTTTGGTTTCTTACCGTGCCAAGCTTCAAAAGGTGTCATCTCGTGGAGAGACTTCGTGGGCAATCTATTGAGCAAATAAACAGCATGTCTGACTGCTTCACCCCATAATATTACAGGCACCTGCTTGCTCTTCATCAAGCTTCTCGTCGTGTCCATCACGGTCCTGTTCCGACGCTCTACCACCCCATTCTGCTGTGGCGTGTACGGGGCAGTAAAGTGTCGTTGAATTCCTTCAGCTTCACAATAATTAGTGAAGTCTCTGGACAAGAACTCTCCTCCGCGATCAGTTCTAAGTGTCTTCACCTTACTATCACACTCATTCTCCACAAGTGATTTGAACTTCTTAAAAGAATTGAAAGCTTCACTCTTATCTTTTACCATGAACACCCACATCATCCTACTGAAATCATCCACGAGTAGGAGAAAGTATCTGTTACCTGCTGCAGTTGCGGGCGTAATAGGCCCACACAAGTCAGCATGGATGAGTTGCAGACGTCTCTCAGCCCTGTAGTTCGTCTGCTGAGGGAAAGGGAGTCGGGCTTGCTTGACGACGAGGCAGCCTTCACACAATTGGTTTGGGTGTTCGATTTTAGGAAGTCCAATGACCATCTTCTTATCTGCCATCAGTTTAAGCGCAAAGAAGTTGATGTGTCCCAGCCTTGCATGCCACAGCCAGGCTGGATCTTCAAGCTTGGACAACAGGCAAATAGGCTTGCAAGATTGAAGCACTATCTTGTATAGGCGGTTTGCAGATCTCCTGACCTTCATCAGCAACACACCCCTTTTGTCGAACACCTTCAAATGGTCGTCGAACAGCTCCACCTTGCTCCCATCCTCTGTCAATTGGTCAAGGCTTAGAATGTTTCTTAGTTTAGGGATGAAGTATACCTCAGAAAGTAGTCGTTGCTCCCCATTCTTGCATTGGAATAGGATCGAGCCTTTCCCCTCGATCTGCACTGTCGAGCCGCCACCAAACTTGACACGCCCTGTGACGCTCCGATCAAGTTCCTTGAATTTGTTTTGATGGCCCGTCATGTGATTACTCGCGCCATTGTCGAGATACCACATGTCTGAGTCGACTTGTGCTTCATCTGCAGCACGTAGATTGGGTACGATCTTTTCTTCGTTAAGCATGATCACCCCGGGAGACTCCTCCTGAGTCTCACCCAGAAGCAACGCGGCCTCTTCATCTTGTGATCGAGCCAAGTTGGCTTCCTCGTCTATACGTCGGCTGTAACACTCCGACACGAAGTGCCCAACTTTGTTGCAGTAATGACATCTGAACTTTGACTTGTTATGGTTGGTTGAATCACGACCTCCATCACCTTCTTGAGGGGCTGCTCTCTGGCCATCTCGACCTCCTCTTCCGTGCCCACGACCTCGACCGAGAGGGTTGCCACGCCCTCGATTGGTCGAGTTGTTTTGCTTGGTGTTCGACGAAGGTTCAGGCTGTCTATTCTTCTTCTTCTTTGCTTGCCACTCAGCGTGAGTCAGGAGAAGTTGGCTTCCGCTGCTTTCATCTCTCTCACGTATACGCTTCTCGTAAGCTTTGAGGCGGCCAATGATCTCCTCCACTGGCATTGTTTCAACATTCGCGAATTGTTCAATCGCGGCTACTACCTGCAAAAATTTGTTAGGCACAGATACAAGTACCTTCTTGACGATCACGTCGTCGTCCATCTTCTCTCCAAGCCCTCGAATCTTGCTTGCCAGGGTTGTGAGTTTCCCTGCAAACTCATCGACGGACTCAGAATCCCTCATTCGTAGGGTCTCGAACTCGCTCTTCAGGGTCTGAATTCGCGCCTTCTTAACACGATCAACCCCTTGGTACATTGTCTTCAAGCTTTCCCACGCCTCTTTGGATGTCTTGTACTTCGCCAACTGTAACAAGATCTCCTCTGGAACTGCTTGGAAGATGCATGCCAATGCTAGTTTATCCTTCTTCTTGTCCACGGTCACGCCTGCCGCAGGTTCGACTGCCTCCCAAACTCCCTGAGCCTACATGAAAACTTCCATTTTAATGACCCAGGTGGAGTAGTTTGTCGGGGTTAGCATTGGGTAATGAAGAGTGATTCTGCCCTCCTTTGTTGCTGGTGCTGTCGAGGATGAGGACCCTGAAATCATCGTCATGGTGTTGAGACGAAGGTATTTGGGCATTAACCTGAGCTCTGATACCAGATGTTGGTTTCGAGCAGCTCCGAGATCTGCAAAGGATCGGTAGCAACAAACTGGGAACGAGAGGTAAACTAATTTTTGAGGGGAGAAGAAACTTCAGGTTTTTATTTTTTTTTATTTTTCAATTCACTGTGAAACAAATACAGCTACTTGGCCTTTAAATAGCCTTCACAACCTCAACAAACTTAGGTAAAATGATGCCATCAAATCACAACCTCAACAAACTTAACTAAAATGATGTCATCAAATCCTACAATTAAAATGATGCCATCAAATCATAACCTCAACAAACTTAACTAAAATGATGCCATCAAATCCTACAATTATGCTAACAAACTCTAACAAACTTGACTGGGCGTAGCTGCTGGATCGTGCCTTGATTATTGGCTCACATTCACAAGAAAGGAAACAACCAAGTATGTGGAGGTTGTCATTCTAATAAGAAGATGCATTAATCCCAAAATTTTGACTAGTTCATGTGATCATAGCCATCAACTAAATATTGATCAGCTACGCACTATGCATCCAAAAAACCAGCGATGGATATAGCAAGCCTGCAAAGGCATCATAACCATCCCTCAGTTCTACTACACGATATATCAGGATAGTTGTAGATCTTCAGGAAACGTCCCAGAATAATAAATGACAATACATGTCCAGCAGGTGTAAGAGGTCTCAAGGAAGGAGGGACAAGGTGCACAAAAAAACCCCTAGATAGTCACCACAATCCTCCTGAAATAGGGATTTATTTGATCATCGGAATGGCTCACCGGGAATAATCCCTGGTGACCCTTCTTGTTTAGGACTTGTACATGATGGTAACTTGTTCGCTGCCTTACTTTTCCCCCATGAAGAAATTCATTAATTACCCTTGACCCGGACCATCTAGCTTGGATTGGTGCAACATCGATTAGACATCATATTGACACTATCCTCAAGCTTACAAATAAAAGAGCAGAAGAAATTGAATATGGTTATGATCTTCAGGTGTGCAGCCATATGATACTCTATGAAACCAGAATTCAAGGTTCCAGATATCAGTGGCAGATTTCTTACAAACTTTGGCACAGGAGTATACTTCTAAAAGACAAGTTTTCAAGTGATGACATTCTAATAAACCATTCCACACAAACAGTTATCATAATCATTGGACATTTCCAGCTATTTCAACAGTATGCCAGTTTCAATATGCAGAAGGTCACATATATTCATAAGCATGACTATCGCACATTTGCACTATCAAGTTCAGATTCTGAACCTTAGGCAGTATGTCCAGTTAAGGCATAAAATATACCTTCAGCTAGCTAAACACTAGTCACACTAACTCCCTCCTTTGTTGTCTTCTCAGTTACAAGAAACATTTGTTTTATCTATATCGAGCATGGCTCAAAGACTCGGCCGAGTCGGAGACGAGTCGACCGAGTCGTATCCGTCTCGGCCAGCTCCGAGACGAGTCCGAGTCACGAGTCGGTCGACTCAACTCAGAGGAGACCGACTCGGCCGAGAATCAGAGTTGACTCGGCCGAATCGGTCGTGACTTGGCTGAGTCGGCCGAGTCGACTCTGATTCTCGGCCGAGTCGACTCGAAACGTATATTCACCCCGTGACGAACGGGTATAAAGAAAAAAAAAGAAAAATAAAAAAAGAAACTTACCTCTCTCGCTCAGATCTGGAGATCGCCGCTGCTGCCCGATCGTCGCCGCTCAGATCTGGCTCAGCCGCCGCCCGATCGCAGCCGGCCGCTCCTCCCCAGCCCCAGGTGATGTTCCTCCCCCTCTCTCTTTCCCGCCCCCTCCCTCTGTTTCTCTCTCTCCCCCTCCCCTCTCTCTCCCCGCTCTCCCTCTCCCGTCTCTCTCTGTGTGTCTCTTTCCCTCACCCTCCCTCTGTTTCTCTCTCCCCTTCCCTCTCTAACCCGCTCTCTGTGTCTCTTTCCCTTCTCCCCTCTCTCTTCTTGTTTCCGATCTCTCTCCACTCTGAGGTATAAGAGAAGCAAATGGTGGTGCTGAAGATGTAAGGTGGCGATGATGGTGAAGATGATGATAATAATGATGGCGGCGGTGGTGATGATGACAATAATAAAGGCGACAATACTGCTGATGGAGGAACTTATAGTCTTGAAGGTCATATGCAAATCTTGAGTTTGACATCAGACCAACATTATGGTGTGACATATGTCCATGACTACAGATCACAACTTGAGAAATCTACGAGCACTAGTATCAGTTTATCTACTTACCGCAGAGATGAATATGATGATGATTTTGTGCCTCATCGTAATTCAATATGGAAATAACTACATTAGCATGTATTTATGAATGTAGTTTGTGCAATTTACTATATTGTGCATGTATTTTGATATGCTTCTACCGACGGCGAGTGTATTTATGCTTTCGTTTTATATTTAGTGTGCTAGGTGATATGTTTTGAATATGTGATACATGAATATGAATGTCTACATTTTTTTAAGATTTGTCATGATTTTTTCATAATTTTTGAGCTTTCTATGTAGTGTTTTGCGCGTATCGCCCGAGAACGATCCGAGTCGCCAAGACTGATCCGTCTCAGTGCCCGCCGAGTCGGCGGCCGAAACCGCGACTGTGAACCATGATATCGAGGTATCAACTATTGCAGTGTGTTTTAAACATATAATATCATTTAGCTTTTGGAAACACCTTCCAAATCATCAGGCAAAAAGATTGCAACACCATATCATACTGGTTCAGTGATCCAAGCTGCAAAAATTTAAAATTTATAAAAGAAGCAGATGATGTTAGCAAAATAAAATACATCGAGGTGATGAAATACTTATCAGTTTCCAGTCATCAGAAGAATAACATCCAAAACATCAGTGTAGGAATCTCTGGTACTAACAAAAGCAAAAAAGAATCAAGCTTACCCTCAACTACTATCTTCCCTTTGGATCCAACAACTGTGAGAACACCCTACTTGTGGTTGCATCAGTTCCACTGCTGATAACACTGAAACTATCATGGTTTATGGTCTCAATGTCTTAAATTCATTCTGGAATGTCCTTAATTTCATTCATGTTGCTCCCATCCCTGGCATTTCTTGCGAAAGACTCCTGAAGCTGAAGAGCATATTCTAAGTTCCACAACACATCTCCCATTGTCGGCCTCTCAGCACCATAATCTGCCAAACATTTCTCTGCTGTCTCACCAAACTTCCGCAAAGAATTGAGACTCACTGTCCCAGCAAGACGGGGATCGACTACCCACTCCAACTGACCTTTCTTTTGCCAATTCAATGCCCACTCCACTATATTGATCTGATCTCTTGGGAGTGATGGATTGATTGCTGGCCTAGCACACAAAACTTCCAATAGAACAACTCCAAAAGAATAGACATCTGATTTCTCCGTCAGTTGCTGCCTCCTAAAGTACTCAGGATCAAGATAGCCAAAGCTTCCCTTCACTGCAGTACTAACATGTGTCTGGTCCACAGCTGGACCCAACTTGGACAATCCAAAATCAGAAACCTTGGCGGTTAGATTTTCATCAAGAAGAATGTTGGTTGTCTTAACATCACGGTGGATGATAGTCTCAGCAGCGCCAGTATGGAGGTAATGCAGACCTTTTGCAGCTCCAATACAGATCTCAAGCCTTTGTTTCCATGAGAGGGAAGGGAGGTTAGAGCCATACAAGTGCTTGCGGAGTGGACCCCCAGCCATGAAATCATAGACAAGCACCATCTCATTAGGTTCATGACAGTATCCTATAAGTGAAACCAGGTGACGGTGCCTGAGCTTGGATAACATCTCTATCTCTGTCCTGAACTCTATTAATCCTTGCTGGGATCGGGGGTTTCCTCGTTTAACTGCCACCACAAGTCCATTCTCTAGCACCCCTTTGTAAACTTTTCCAAAGCCACCCACACCTAAAACCAAGCTCTCATCAAAGTTCTTTGTTGCTTCCCTCATCTTTGAGAAGGCCAATAGTCTGCTAAATGACAGAGATGGTCCTGATGAAGCAAAACTACCAAGAGACACCTTGGTTTCCGAGTTGCCGGTATGGGTATGAAGAGCAGCGGGGGAAGGTAACCAGGTCGAACCACCATTGTCATCACATGTCTTCTTTCGGTGGCGGAAATACATTACAAAAGCCGCTACCAAGAAACCCAAGATAGTCACTCCTCCTAAACACAATGCAATCACAAGCACCACTACTTTTTTCTTCTTCTTCCTCACCTCGACACCAATAGGATTCTCTCCCTGAGATCCATCAAGACTACCTTTAGAATTGCTAAGTTTCATAATCTCAAGACCATTAAGAATTGCATTAGGTAGAGAACTTGTTATCTGTGATGGGCCTACTTGAACCAGAATCTTCTCTATCTGAACCTCCACTATAAAATCCACAAAATAAGCAGTCGATAACCCATTGGCCTTGCCGGATACATCAAAAGAACTAAGAGCAGACTGGTTGTTGATATAGACATTGAACAGAAAATTCCCTATATTCTTGCTCACAAAGTCACAAAAGTGAAGCCTAACCAAATAGTTGAACCCCGAATCCACATCAAACACCCAGGATATGTTAAACCTCTGATTGCCAACATTTGCATCCGCCATTTCTTGTGCAGTTGCATAAACCCAACTCGGCGCAGTGTAGACCGAAACCCCAGGGGAGTAATGAATCAAAACAGGATCAGTTGAAACAGCACGGGCCGTAGCCAAATTAATCAAGAATTGCCTATCAGGCATCCAATCTCTCCACAAGGTATCATTTTTAGAACTTAGAACTGGACCTCCCATGTTAATCCTATGAAAGGTCTCAAAAGCTACACTTCTAGAGATCCCAACTGCCAGCCCTTTGGAAACTGAAGAGGCGATGGCCGGAAAAAGGCGGCCCGGCAAAGAGATCACCTCTATGGCATTGATGAATGCAATTGAACCACTAGAAGGAGCTAAAGTCACAACCAGTGGCTTTGTATCAAAACCCAGTTCAACTGCATACTCCTTCAACACAACAGATTGGCCAAGAGCCAATTTTGAATAGGAAAAATTATGAAACAGGGTGAACCCATTTGCAGTGACTGAAAAAGTTGCAGTCTTGAGGTTATAGTGAGAGTTACTAATTGGGTAGAAATGCAACCTTAAGAAATGCTTACCCTTTTGCTTGATGCTGAAACTGTACTCACTGGGTTGAGTAAATACGCGCGCAGTTGCATAGAGATCCAAATGGTTTGTGTGCCTATTGACTACACTGTGAGAAGCTGAAGATAAGAGGAAGGAGGAAGAGGAACATGATTTGGTGTCTGGTTGAAAGCTCCTGCCATCTTCGAGCTTGAGAGGGGAATTGGCTCCACAGTTGAGCAAGAGGTTGTCTTGGGGTGTGAAGGTGGCAGAGACTGAGTGCAGGTAGAGGATGAAAGAGATGGAGAGAATGGGGATGTGGGTTTGGGAATAAACATCAGAGGATGTTGAGAGAGAGCAGAGAGAGGAGTTAGCAATGGGGATTAGGGATGGAGTTGAAAAGAGCTAAAGGCTGCAACTACAGTTCCCAAAGAGGAGGTGTAGAGGGACTGAGAGGAGTTAAAGGAGTTCTTTATTGCTTTTGAAAATTATAAAATTGTGGGAGGCAGGTGGGGGTGGGGGTGGGGGTGGTCAATGTGGGCCTTGGTTTAATTAACACTGACATGGGCCTTTCTTTTTACTGCCCCGGCCCATCATTTATTCAATTTTATGTACATTATATTTTTAGTTTTAGAAAACTTTTCTCCATTATTAATGAAGAACAAGTTTCAAATTTTTTTTGGTAATATCTCAATTGGTATGTTCTATTATTAACTAATAAGAATTATTGGTATTAATAATTTATTATCATACATGGACTACAATTTTCAGATTGGAAAAGACTTTACGAAAGATTTGACGAAACTTTACAATCAAGTAATTGTGTAACGAAATTTTATATGGTTCATGATCAAACACAATCATTTGAAAGTATTAATACGAATCGATGATATTTTTAACGCAATCCAGATGAAAACGCATTGTTCATCAAGAGTTATCTGATTAATAGCAAAATATAAAGAACCGACTCGCTATTAAGAAATCTTACTTGAAATAACCAGAGTGTTGTATTGCGCCCTCCAGGGGTATTTCAAATGACACGCCAATCATCAAATTCAGTGTTTCAACACTGAGCCAATTACGAACTAATTAGCATGAACACAAAATACAAAAGGAGAAAGCGAGAACAATCAATTTAATGAGGTTCGACAACTTACCTACGTCCTCAGGGCAGAAGGGAGAAGATCTTATTCAACTGAGTTACAAAATCTATAAAGATGATCCGAAAATCAAATAGAAAAATTATGCACTCGGCAGTAGAAATCTCGCAAACAAACTAACTCTAGAACTCGCAATATAATTCACCTCTCAAGGTTATAAATTAAGGTACAACACCCATCAATATATAGGCAGAGAACCCCCTAAGAAAAGACAACCAAAGCTCTGAAATCAGATGAGAAATGAAATCAGAATTCAACTAGAAAACTGTTAGAACCCGCAGCCGTCGACAACTCCATGGGCCTATCGACGGACTGAGATGACCCAACTCTCGGATTGGTCAACTATCGACATCCTGAGCAATGTTCATCGATAGATTGAGCCACCAGTGTGGACAACTATTCAGTTCCTGTCGACTGACTGACAATCAGTGCTTCTGCCTTAGTTCGTTGACAGCTCCAAGAACCTATCGACAGCGGCTTGCACTACTTTTTCTTCTTTCCACTGTGCACTTTGTGCATGCTGAACTCCAAAATTTTCTGTTCTAACCAATTGAGTTTAAAAACTCTATCAAGCTTTTATCTTCTGATCTTCTCTCCTACAGGATGGCCTGTTGGTAATACCCCTTCTCTCATGGGGGAGATTTCAAGTTCGATCTCTACAATTGTAAAATTGGGAGGATTTCATTTGTGTAATTAACGATGAGTGCGTGTGGAGGGTGACCTTCAACCTGTTTCTTAAAAAAAAAAAAAGGAAGTAGGAGAGAAATCTTGCTTGAAATGGACATGTTCATTAATGATCACCTTGCTTGCTACACACTAAACAAGAAAATGGGCAAGCACAGCATCTGAAAGTGTCGGCAGTTTTTCGCTTGTAATAGCCATCCATAAATTGAGACATAGCAATCATCAACAAAGCGAGATGAGTTTTCAAAAATAGTACCATGAGATGCTTCATTGGTTACAAGATTGACCTCTGTTTATCACCATTCATTTTTCGAGTTCATCAAGCTGTCTAGTTAATTTCATTTTGTCATCTAATTATTAATGTATAAACACAGCAGTAAATTGTGGTCTCTGGTTCAAAATTAGACTACAATCTCATATAAGACGATTGGGTTACGATAATTCTGCCCCAATATCTGTTGTGCGTGACAGACAACAACCCAATAGAGGATCTATCAGATCTCAATCTTAGAACAATGAAATCAAAACACGAAGAACAACCCAATCGCAAACAACAGATCTAACGAGGTTCGGCCAACTTGCCTACGTCCTCGGGGCAATCCACGGAGAGAGATTTCAATTAGGAAGATTATTACAATAGCTCTGGATCTCTTTGAGTACTAGAGAGTCCGCAGCTTTTCTTTTTCTAGGCACTAAACCCTAAAAATTACAATTAGAGCTTAAATACATAACTTCCCGAAACAGCAGTTTTCGCCCAGATCTGACTATCGGTCGACCGGTCGGTCGACCGACTCCCTCTCACGGTCGACCGACCGGTCGACCGAAACAAACCGAGAGTTGGGTTTCCTGCAGACAGCTTCTCCGGTCGACCGGTCCGGTCGACCGCTCAAATCCTGTGCACATTGTGCACGTCGGTCGACCGGACCTCTGTCTTTTTCTGCTGCTGCTGCTTTTCCTGCCCGCTGTTCCTTCGCCTTTCGTCGTAGAATCCTTGGCAGTCTGCAACAGCACCTGGCATGACCTCATCTCCTCTACTGTACTCTCTCCTCCAACAATTCTCCACCTCGGTGAAGATTGTTAAATCTGAGCCGAACACTGACTCAATAGCGGCTGCACCAATCTGGTTGCCTACGTACCCCTTGCCCAAGGGATCAAGCCATCCGTAGTTCATCCAAATGAGCTTCAGCAAGCTCAATTCACCTGAAGGATCTGGAGCAAGTCTTTGCAGTGTGCAAACTTTACTCCCGACACCACCTTTGTAAGCATATCGGCCGGATTCTCCGAAGTATGAATCTTCAACAAGTTGATGTCATCTTCCTCCAGAATCTCCCGAACAAAGTGATACCTGACATCAATGTGCTTCGTCCTTGCATGGTAGACTTGGTTCCTTGCCAAATAAATGGCACTCATACTGTCACAGTGTATCTTCAAGATCTCCTGTTCCACTCCCAAGTCATCTAGCAAACCCTGAAGCCAAATCGCCTCCTTCATGGCCTCAGTCAAGGCCATATACTCCGCCTCTGTAGTCGACAACGCAACTGTGGACTGAAGTGTGGAGCGCCAACTCACCGGTGCCTGTGAGAATGTGAATACATACCCCGTAGTCGACCGGCGTTTGTCGAGGTCACCTGCATAGTCCGAATCCACATACCCTATGCACTCTTGCTTTCCGGTGTCGTCCTTCTCGAACACTAGGCCTACATCAACAGTTCCCTTGATGTACCTAAGGATCCACTTCACGGCT
Organism: Agave tequilana; assembly: GCA_038442645.1. Lineage (NCBI taxonomy): Eukaryota > Viridiplantae > Streptophyta > Magnoliopsida > Asparagales > Asparagaceae > Agave > Agave tequilana. Next base: position 241,794 of record JAVJIF010004009.1, on the reverse strand, counting down.
TCCCAATGACCCAGTCTAGGATCATGCATGTATCTGCTTACCATAGAGACTGCCTGTGAAAGATCCGGCCTTGTACACACCATCGCATACATCAAGCTACCCACTGCATTGGCATATGGAACATGAGACATATGCTCACGCTCTTGAACACTCCTTGGAGACATCTTCGCTGACAACTTGAAATGCGGCGCCATTGGTGTACTAACAGTCTTAGTATCTTTCCCGATATTAAACCTCTGCAGTACCTTCTCCAGATAGCCCTTCTGAGTCAAGCTTATTCTGCCAGCTTCCCTGTCCCTTTTGATCTCCATACCCAATACTTTCCTTGCTTCCCCCAGGTCCTTCATCTCGAACTCGGACGATAAAGTCTTCTTTAGAGAATCAATTGCAGATCTTGACCTAGAAGCAATTAGCATATCATCTACGTAAAGTAGTAGATAGATATACTCACCCGATGGTAACTTGTTGTAGTACACACATGGATCAAAATGGCTTCTTGTGTACTTCTTCTTCCTGATGAAGCTGTCAAATCGCTTGTACCACTGTCTTGGAGACTGCTTCAAACCGTACAGCGATTTCTTCAGCTTACATACCAACTCCTCTTTCCCTGCAGTTTTGTAACCAGTGGGCTGAGTCATGTAGATCTCCTCCTCAAGATCGCCGTGGAGAAAGGCGGTCTTCACATCAAGTTGGTCAAGGTCCAACTCGTTCTGCGCCACCAAGGCTAATAGGATCCGAATAGACGAGTGTTTAACAACTGGGGAGAACACCTCGTTGTAGTCGATCCCTTCTCTCTGTGCGTAGCCTTTAGCCACCAGCCTTGCCTTGTAGCGCACTTTATCTTCTTGGAGTGATCCCTGCTTCTTAGCAAATACCCACTTACACCCTATGGCTTTCTTCCCCTTGGGCAACTTGGTCAGTTCCCATGTGTTGTTCTTATAAAGAGACTGCATCTCTTCATTCATAGCCCCTTTCCATAACTCAGCTTCTGAACTGATTTCAGCTTCCCTGAAAGTAGATGGAATGGCCTCTTCAACAACTGGAAGTGCATAAGCAATCACCATGTCTGTAGTGAGCCAGCCAGGTCTCCTAGCATTCCTCCTTGGTCTTCCAACTGCAGTGGGATCTGGAACCGTATCCATAACCTGTTCCTGATCCTCTTCAACAACCTCAGCATCTTCTTCTGCAACTTGATCACCTCCCTGTGTCACCTCAGGGATGATCTTTACTGACACTGTGTCCTCTAGAGATGGTGGATTTGCATCACTCTCCACCTGCTGCAATAGCTCCTTGGTCTTGTTGGTCTCCACCTGCTGAGAGACCGTAGGCTTCATCATAGAGGCCTCATCAAATGTGACATCCCTGCTGATTATGAACTTGTTGTCCTGTTGGTCCCAGATCTTGAACCCCTTGGTTCCTTTCTTGAAGCCAACAAACACTCCTTTCTTCGCTCTCGGATCCAATTTGTCTTCTCTGACATGATAGTAGGCTGGACATCCAATATCCGGAGCACATCATAATCATCAGCAGCTTTACCCGACCAAGCTTCAAGAGGGGTCTTCCCTCCTATTGCAGATGACGGCAACCTATTGACGAGATGGCATGCATACCCCAAAGCTTCAGCCCAGAACTTCTTTGGTAATCCTGCATTGGACAATATGCACCGAACCTTCTCTAGCAAAGTCCGGTTCATTCTTTCAGCCACCCCATTCTGTTGCGGAGTTTCCCTCACTGTGAAGTGTCTCTCTATGCCCTCATCTAGACATAGCTGTAGGAATGGATCTGACTTGTACTCTCCTCCGTTGTCAGAACGGAGGACCTTGACTTTTCTTCCCGTACTCCTTTCCTGATTAACCTTCCACTTCACAAACAATTCTAGGACTTCATTCTTGTGTCGCATGGTGTACACCCAGCACCGCCTAGAATAATCATCAATGAACGACACAAAATAGTGGTTTCCCCCAATTGATGCAGTCTTGGTGGGTCCCCATACATCCGTGTGAACATAATCAAGAATGCCTTCGGTGCAGTGTGAAGCTGTACCAAACTTCACCTTCGTCTTCTTGCCGATGATGCAATGTTCACACAGATCCAATTTGCAGGTCTCTGCACCCTTTAGCAGCCCTTTCCTCACAAGAGCTTGCATCGATTTCTCCCCTGCATGTCCCAGCCTCATGTGCCATAGCCGGGTTAGATCTTCCTTCTGACTGGTAGAAGCTGCCACCTGCCCTGTCACTGTACTACCCTTCAAGTAATACAAATTGTTCCGGCGGTCGGCCTTCAACACCACCATTGAGCCCTTTGTCATTTTAAGAACACCTTCTTTAATAGACACACTGAGCCCCAATGATTCCAAAGCACCCACAGAGATCAAGTTCCTCTTCAGCTGAGGTACATATCTCACTTATTTCAGCTCCCTCACCATCCCGTCAAACATCCTGATCGGAATAGTGCCTACACCCTCCATGATGCACGGATGATCGTCGCCCATGACGACCGAACACCCCTCCAACTTCTCAAGACTGGTAAACCAATCTCGATTAGGGCATACATGATATGTAGCACCTGTGTCCAGGATCCACTCTTTATCCACTGAGTAACCTACAACAGGAGTAGTCACTGAAAAAGAGAACTCTGAAGAATCTGAATCTGCTCCATCTGCCTGTGATTTACCGCTTGTAGCTTTTGTCACCCTTGCCAGATTTGCCTCAGACTTTGATTCCTTCTTCTTCCCCTTGTACTTTGGACAGTCAACCTTCCAGTGCCCAATCTCTTTGCAGAACATGCACTGATTTTTCTTAAGATCCCTGAAGCCCGACCTAGACTTCGATCTTCCTCTCACCTCCTTGCCTTTCCTCGATGAATTCCTGCCTCTTACTTCCAAAGCTTCCGCTGATGAACTAGACCGACCTGAATGTCTCTCATTCTTCCTTGTCTCATAACTTATCAGTGCTGACGACACTTCATCATAAACTAAGGTTTGCCTTCCATTTATGAATGTCATAGTGAATGTCTCATACTCCTCCGGTGGGAGTGAGTTCAGGAGAATAACTGACTTGTCTTCCTCACTTACAGTGACATCCACATTTAGCAAATCTGTAAGAAGCTTCGTATATCGGTTGATGTGCTCGTTTACTGTGTTTCCCCTCTGCATCCTGAACTGATACAGCTTACTCTTAAGTTGCAACCTAGACTCCACACTCTTTGTCAGGTACTTCTTCTCAAGAGTATTCCACAGTTTCTTCGCTGACGTCTCATGTTGTACAAGATATTTGATGTCTTGTGACAAGCATGAACGTATCAAGCCATATGCCGACCTATTCATCTTCGCCCACTCTTCCTCAGTAGTAGTGGTCTTCTTCCTTTCTAATAGGAGCGTGTCCTCGAGGTTCTGTGCATTCAATGCATCCATGACCTCACACCTCCACATCCCGAAATTATTAGTTCCATTGAACTTGACAACTTCGATCTTTGAGTGATTCATTGTTTTAACGGAAGTAGTTTCTTCTGCCATTGAGGTCTTCTTTTGATTCTCTATTTATGCGGAAGAATAATCCAATTGAAAATAGATCTTTACTCAGATAAAAAAAAAGAGATTTTTACCTGCCTCTTGAAACCCTAGATCGAGTTTCTCACCGGATCTACTCCAATCACTGGTTCAACAAGCCCTCCTTGTGTCCTCCTGAGATCGACACACGATCTCCTCGAACACCAATACCTCTGACCTGAGATCGACACACGATCTCCACCTGATCAGATCTGGAGCCCTTCGAATCCTCAGAATCCCAAGCGTAGCCTGAAGCTCTGATACCACTTGTTGTGCGTGACAGACAACAACCCAATAGAGGATCTATCAGATCTCAATCTCAGAACAATGAAATCAAAACACGAAGAACAACCCAATCGCAAACAACAGATCTAACGAGGTTCGGCCAACTTGCCTACGTCCTCGGGGCAATCCACGGAGAGAGATTTCAATTAGGAAGATTATTACAATAGCTCTGGATCTCTTTGAGTACTAGAGAGTCCACAGCTTTTCTTTTTCTAGGCACTAAACCCTAAAAATTACAATTAGAGCTTAAATACATAATTTCCTGAAACAGCAGTTTTCGCCCAGATCCGACTATCGGTCGACCGGTCGGTCGACCGACTCCCTCTCACGGTCGACCGGACCGGTCGACCGAAACAAACCGAGAGTTGGGTTTCCTGCAGACAGCTTCTCCGGTCGACCGGTCCGGTCGACCGCTCAAATCCTGTGCACATTGTGCACGTCGGTCGACCGGACCGGTCGACCGACCTCTGTCTTTTTCTGCTGCTGCTGCTTTTCCTGCCCGCTGTTCCTTCGCCTTTCGTCGTAGAATCCTTGGCAGTCTTCAACAGCACCTGGCATGACCTCATCTCCTCTACTGTACTCTCTCCTCCAACAATATCGAGCGATACTGATGAAATAGAACCATTTAAGATGATTAAACCAACATTATTCTATAAGCCACCAGAGTTCGCAAATAGATTGTATGTGAATAGCTGAAATATTTCTCTTACATTTTTAAGCTGAGAAATTTCGTTTGTTTCTTATGTTCAACAGAGCTGAAAGCTCTTCATAGCCTCTTAGTTTTTCTCTCTTTTTTTCTCTTGATGCTTGTTGACATTCAATAGCCATGTGAAGAAAATAGTGTGCAACTCTAACTTACAAACCTAAGTTGTCTGCATGGTCCCAGGTGTTTTATGTAGTGAAAATGGACCACATCATCAACTGACATTTCAACTAATTTAGATAAGAATCCATTTGCTTAGATCTCAACCAGCATGCCCTAGTTGAGGGTAACTACTCAAACACCATGAACAATTCCCAAAAAACATGAAAATTTTATCTGCATCAAGATCTATATATATCTGAAAGAGCTTCTTATTTTTTGAGAGCCACACTCCAAAAAGAGAGGCCACCATCAAAGCTCCACACTACAGATAGAATTTTATATCTAAGATCTAAAATCCCCTCATCACTCCCTCTCTCTCTCTCTCTCTCTCTCTCTCTCTGTGCATCATGTGCCCCAAGAGTTGATCTTTCCTTCAATCTGAAGACTTGACAAGCCCTTCCCAAAAGCTGAACAAGAATAAAGTTTCAAAATTTTTTTTAAAAAAATGATGATCTTTGCACTAAATTAATATACAGCTAGATATCAAACCAAGCATGATATTTTTGATCACATGCTCTCTGCTGCCATCATCAAATCTATGGTTGAGAGTCAATCATATCCAGCTAGATAACAGCTTTGATAGTACTCAAAATGGAGATGACAACTGACAAAATTCAGTTAAGTCAGTTGTAAACACAATCATTAATGTGCTTTAATGGAAACCTCTAATGATTTTTTAAGGCAGTCTGCATAAGATCCTACTCTTGTTAATTAAAAATCTATATTTCTATGCTCTCTGTAAGTAATGCAACTATGAATTTCATCAGAGTTTCGATCCTCACGCAAGTAGAATAAATGCTAGTTACATGCTTAACACATGCAAGTCACGAGATGTACGCTAGCAAGATGCTTAACTCACGCAAGTCGAACTCTATCAAAGACTTTGTGGTCAATCTTGATGGAACCCAACCAATGGGCACAGGGGACATCACCTGATGCCCATAAATCGAGAATCCCAACGAATTAAGGGTCAAAGACAAGATAACTGCCTTATTTCTTTTTATCACTCACTAGGTCATTTTTTAACAATTCTGAAATTACTTACTCAGGTTGAAACTCATAGATTTCATAGTATCTAATGCATTATAGGACATTAGTAGGAATACTCATCGCTTTATCATCAGTATGTATATTTATTATCTTGTCATTGTTTTCTTATTTATCCATGTTTTCATATTTATCATGATCACCGACCTTTTGCATATATTCTTGTATTTATTTAAGTTAAATTTTTTGTGTATATTGTGTTTATTCTTTATACTGAGGCTTAGCGTATATACGTGTGAGACATTTTTCTCGCGTATATGCGTCGCCGACTCTCACCGTGTTCCCTTACAATGTATTTTGAGAAGCAGTGCGTGACAGAATTTTCTTGCACACACACTCCAGTGTGGGCGGACGGCCACACTAGATTTTATAAAATAATAGAATAATACATATAATTTATCACATTTTGTCACATAACATCGTCTTTTTAGATTGTTTTTACTAATATAAATTCATTTTTAAGCTCTAACTCAAGTGGTAACTTATAAACATAACTTATTAGAAGTAACAAGTTCAAATCTCAATGGGTGCTACATTAAATATCCTGCGTCCCCCATTGGGTGTAGAGATTTGAAGAACACAATGATCATTGCTGGGAGCAAACTTGTCATCACATGCAACTATGGGCTCGACTCCCTCATCAGACTCTTTACAAGTCTCTTTTGTTTACATCTACAAATTTTGTCTAGTTCAATCTGAAAGCAACACCTACCTTTAAAAACAAAACACCTACTCTCTGTTCAGCCTTCCAGCATTTAGTTCCCAAAATTGTAATGTATACAGGCCCGCTGCCACCTTGGGGCAGCTGTTTAATCTACATCCTTTCCACGATACATACTGCAAGATCATCCACAGACTATGCTTAGCCTTCGCTTTTGGCCCCAACAGGAAGCGGCGGCTTCGGCGCAACTCTCGGAGATGCCATGCAAACGAGAACAATCTCATCGAGACGCTGTCTCGGGTCCAGAGCGTCGCCCGCGGTTCAGTCCAGGGAGGAGATCAAGAAAGGCGACGATCAGGACAACACGGATTGTGCCGAGTGCTTGGGGGAGTTCGGCGAAGGCAAGTGGCTGAGACTGCAGCCAAACTGTGCCCACGTCTTCCATGTCTCCTGTACCGATACTTGGTTCCGAGCACGCTCTCCACTTGCCCTCTTTGCCGAATGGATGTTCTTTACAATTTCAGTAGCTGTAGTTCTTCAGTTTCTGCAGTCGCGCTGCTGGTGACCTTACGAAGAGAAGATCCTTACGAGGAGAGGCCTCTAGGGCACCGTCTCTTGGACACAGTGACTGCAGAATCCAGAGTACAGGTTCAGGACAATAAGCAGCCACTCGAGACGGATTCACATGAATCGGTTCCTGCAATTTCTCCAATAATAGTACCAAATAGAATTGCAAGAGAGAATCAACTTGAGCTCCCTCGGAATCACAAGGAAGAGTCCTCTATGAGTGAGAGGAATGAGCAGGCCAGGAGCCCCCCTGAAGTTCCATGCTAAGCAAACAGAGCAGAAGAAATCATAGTTATCAAAACATAACAAAGAGCAGAAAAGAAGGACCATCCAAAGGATCAAAGGATCCAATTGTTACAGCAAACAATACAACAAACTCGGTAGCATTGTAGCGTGACGGAGACTTAGGTAGGCGCAAAAACCAGCTCTTCAGATATACTAAAGTTTTCTATGTATTTTTGTGTCTATGCAACAAATCTGAAATAGTTTCTACTTCTGATGTAGCATCAACAATTGATACACTGCAAGATAGATTCTCAAGTGCTAATAATGGATGAACTTCAGATACATAGTAACTTCTATTTCAGAAGACTGGAGAAACTTAGGGCATCATTTCAGACAAAATATACATCATTTTGCCCTGCCAGTCCATCTGACAAATAACGGACACACAGGTAACACTTCTGGACCCACTCCATCCTAGAACCAACACAGATTCCAAGCGGCTTTAATAGATGCAAAAAATATTAGTTCAAGAAAAGAAAGAGAGAAGGAGAGGAGGCAACATATTGCAAATGGAAACATGCTTAAACATTGTCATGTGACATTTAATTGTGTATACATTTTTTCCTGTACGAGAAGAAAAACTACCACCATGACTCCAATCTCCATGTACAGATCAACTAAACCCTAGGACCTCATGCAGGCACAAAAAATTGCGGAGGATATTATTAGATGCATAACTTGATATAAAAGGTACATACAATGGATACAAATCACCAGGAAAATGGACTCGCTCCAAGCAAGAATATCTCATTTTCCAAATCTCTCACCCATTGACAGACTCGGTTGCATGTCTTTATCGCTGCTGCCTGCATTTTGTCAGACAAGACGCAGATAGTTACCCGTTATGTTAATTATGTCTGCAAATGGTTCAAAGAAGCATCCACACAACAAGAAAGCTGATAAAACAATCTTCTATACTCACAACATCAAGAAATATAACAAAAACAGTAAACTCAAATTAGATTTATCCTCTAAATATCTTAACCCTTTTTTATTGCACAGACAGGAAAGTACCACACACACACACACACACACACAACTATTAATCTCTTAAATCGTTTTACTACTAGTGACTCACAGACAACAATAGCAGCAGTTTACGAGCAAGAGCACTTAGAGCAGTCCCACAAGCATCAATATTTCTGCAAGGTAACATTGGCCCAACAACACCAAGACTGTCTGAAGTCTAATTTAACCTGACAGGAAACTGTAACTTTACTCGAATTTGAACTATAAATAGGTTTAGCCAACATTACTGGACAAAACTCAGAGTAATATACCAGCTCAATCTAGTTAAGCACAGCCCTAATTTAATCTGATCTGAACTGGCACAACCTGGCCAATTGTTACCAGAGGAGACTAAAGTAATCTCATGTAGAAGTCAATCTCAAGCAACAAAATCCAGATCAACAATGATAAACCTAATAAACTCTTTGGTAGCCCACTACAGAGATTCTTTACAGACGAAGAATTGTTCCTTCAAAATGGTTGACTGAAATTCTATCTTTATTATAAAGATCAAAGCGGAAACAGTACCTTAGCCAGTACTCATACAGCCACAACCCCATTGTCATCTTTGAACAAGAAATTATCAGGCCCAATGTAAACATCACAAAATAAAAGGGAAATGATCAAGCTAGGTCTCCATCTAATATACTAACCCCTAGAAGAAGCATGAGAAAAGTCTACATGAAGGTCTAGCATAATGAACTAAGAAAATTACGTAGGCGCAAACAAGAATCTTCGTCGAAATATATATGCAAAAAAAATTGACTGGTAAAGAAAAGAGGTCAGTGTGGATCACAATCTGTCTTTGTTACAAGAAGGCACGAACCAACCTGACAGAGAAACCAATTTAGTTTCCTCTCTTACATTAACCAAATTTAGTCTCCTTTAAATATCACATATTTAGAAGGAAAATGATATCAGTGCCATTTAATATGAAATTTATCTTTTTTTCCTTTTCTGCATGGATTCTCGTACAGACCTTGCTGCCTTCTCAATTAAAATCAATTTATTTCACAACACGACGTAGTATATTACCTTTATTATGTACCGTAAAAAAGTGTACTAAAATCATTGTGATCAATTTATTTCTCTAAGGTTCCTATGTAGGGTGGAAGGAGAAAATAAATAAAAGATCATACCTTGTCCGCAAGGGGATCAAATGCTGCATAAAGTTCAAAATCTTGAGTGATCCAGCATAGTAAAACTGCCACATGACAAATTTAAACCAATGAAGATAACTCTGAATAATTGTAAACCACATAAACAAAAGTTGGCAACACATGTAAATTGAAACAAAAAAACAAACACAGCTTAATCATATATATAGATATATTACAGTTGAGAACTGCATTTCTGCAAAATAAAATAAAAGGACGGAAGGAAAAGGGAACACATAGTCAATGAGTGATACATATGAAGATCCCATAAGGAAGGGTATAAGAAGAATGCGCTAAGAAATAACTTAAGAGTTGCAACTTGCAACCACTGCCATCAGAACAACAGACTTCTTTTCTTTTCTTTTTCCTTCTTTTCTTTTCTTTTTTTGCTTTTGATAACCAAATCATTCTTTATCTACTCTTGCATAGTCTATGGGAGTTCATTGGTTTTCTCTCAAGTTCATCATTAGTCACCTCTCTCATTAAATGAATATGGCTATGAGCACAAATTTCATGACCAATAAGTAGGTTTCCTACCTTGGAAACCTTATATCCAGAGACACATAAGGGTGAACTTTGGGACTAATAAGCTAGGTCTATCTACCGGTAAATTTGTTTCCTAGCACTTAAGGCAAGCCTCTCTATCATCCATAGTTCTATCCGGCTGGGAATTTAACAGCAACTAATAGAGAACTGACATCAGAAAAATAGCCAGGCAGTCAACTCTTTCATGGTACTTAGAGACTTTTGAGTCATGTGCCACAGGCAATCCCTTTAGATGGGAAAACTCCTGGAGGATAATGAGAACTTGAGAAAATCTAAGTGCTCTGTGATACTTGAGTTCGCAACGGCTCAGTTATAGATGATTATTATCTGCCACCAATATTAATGTCAATCTGGTACCTCAATTATTTAACACTTAAATCTACCTAACATGCCAAGATTGTGTAATCAGTGAATGCTAGCTTTAGACTTTAAACTTCGAGAGAACTAATGGAAAATTAAGAAATATGGAAACAACATTATACAATCAGTCACTTCAAAATTTTGTCAAACTGATATATCTCTGCATGCGTGTAGTGGGTGGGTGCATGGGCGAGAAACAGAAATAGAAGCAGTATGCATTGCCCTCAATCTTTTATTCATAGTTATTTAATACATTTTAATGATTATTAAAGTAATATCATCAGGAATCCGATACAGTTTATTTTTTCTAATAATTTTTATAACTTATATTTACAAGAAAATAATTTCTAAACAGCATGCATAACAAGCTCCATGGATCTAAGCAACACATTGCTATATTAATGTAGATAAGATAGGCTCTAAGAAAATTACAAAGAAACTCATATGAAATATAATAGATCTTTTGGAAAATGGAATCAAAATTCAAAGTAAAGGGTAGAAACAAATAATTTCAAAGAGTTGATAATCTTCTGGTATTTACACAGAATTTTATAAATGAAAACTTTATCGCCATAAACTCTTAACATTTTGTTTCCCCCTCTCTGGTGTATTTGTAAAGATTGTAGCAGCCCGGCATGATTCTCCACAGAGAAATGACAAACCATCAAACTTCCATGTTTCAAGAGATTTGGACTATATGACATAAAGGGAGAGGATACTATATATTTATATAGTGCACCTGCAGATACCTACAAAACTGCAGAAGACTACCTACAAAACTGCAGAAGACTAGGATATAGACAATGATGTGGATGACCATGAAAGCAAGCATCATGACATTTGCAATAGGAGAGGGTATGCAAAGTCATGATGAGTACATTGTTGCCTCAAATGGATGAGAGCAGGATTGATCAATAACACCAATCATCAATTTTTCATTCATCTAGGTCATATGGCTTACCAATGGAGTATGAGTTTAAACATCCATGGAAACATTAAGGATTCAACCACTAAGTGTCATCATAAGACAGGCACAATAGCAGTGAACCACATGAATCATGATGCCAGAATCAATGGAAAGAAATCTATGTGTTTTCTTTCTTTATATAGTTCTATGATGAATCAGATCTCCTGCATAAAGATTTTGAACAAATGAAGAAAAACATAAGCATGAAGACATTGGTTTGGAAATATATGGACCCTGACCGAGCTGCAACATTTGTTTTGGGCATTTAAATTTCTTGTAAAATGCTAGAACTTCTACTGTTCTACATCAAATCAAATCCATGCTAGAAAGTAACCAAAAAAAAAAACTCTGCACAGAAGATTAATACAGAGATATTTACAGAATTATTCAGCATTCAACTGCAAGCATGCTACAGTTATCCATACATCATACACAAATAATGGGACATCTAATATGATACTAGCTTATATCTTGCTATTACAAAAACTAGCATGTGCATCAGCAATGAAGTGTATTCAATTTAAATTTCCCTGCAATCATTTGACACCCTATATATCAGGTACCTCTTCCCGCTTTGCAGAATACAGAAGGTACATCCCTCGAGTGGCGATTTGGTTGCATCATCAAGTCTTTTATACATCATAATAGGAAGCAATTCATGGATATGATGAAGAATTACATATTATATCCAAGTTCCACAAGATGTAACTCAAGCAAGGTTATAAGAAATGCTAGCCGTAGGACAATGGTGCAAAAGCTGCATAGGGCCTACCTGCCTAGGTCCTAGAATGATTTTAGGAGGTAACAGAAAGGAACAAAAAGTTTTGGTGGAAGAAAGCGGAGGAAAGTGGAATAAAAGGGAAACGTATCCAGCAAATGGTACTAGTCTCCCTTGTTGCCTTTACCACTGCTTCCATGAAAGAGGAAAGAGGACAAGAGGTTAGGGTGAATTCAAGCCTAATTTGAGCTATCTAAAAATGCAGTTGCAACCCAACCCCTTTCTCTTAATGGACTTTCGTGAGGCTTAAATTCAATCCTAAATGCTCCTTTTCCCCAGCAGTGCCAACAGCTTGAGCCCCTCCTTTTGCACACTGAAACTTAGCTTTCTGCATAATCGTATTTTTTTAATCCTCTCTATACATGAGGTCTGAGGTATGCATGGAAGCAATTAGAAGCGAGAATTCAAAGTTTAAATTCATTCATTCAAGCAACTCTATTTCATATTTTTAACATTTGAAACAAGAAGAAAGCCCTTTGTCCAAATGGTTTAGAGTTGCTATATGGTTCCCTTACTTCCATTCAACTCTTTTAAATCAGTTGAATGAAAACTATTGTATCCTTTCTAATTGTCTTTATCCATTTCTAAGGCCCACCTCGGTTTTTGTTGCTCCTTTGATTATAACCCTATCACTTCTCCTAACTAGTGCACTTAGTCACTCCATCGCGCATGCTCAAACACCTTTATTTTATCCTCAAAGAGAGAAACATTACAGATGCACTCATTATTTATCCTGTCTCCTAGCATAAATCAGAATATATGAAGCTACAATCTCTACAACTTACCATAATTTTCGTCTCTTCTGAACTGCGTTTTATGTGGACCAGCTCCTTGCTCATGCATTGAAGCATATAATTTTTGATAAGCCCGATACAATCTGCATCAGAAATAATTCTATTGTCTCAAAATCCTAGATATTACAAAAGTAGGTGGCAGAGGATAATGCATGCAATTTAAAAGGAACTTGATTTGTGATCTAGAAAGGATACCTCTTCTGTTGTTTGGAACTATTTATGGGTGAGGAGAACTCTGATGAGACATATTGATCAAGATAGATACTTCGATACATGAAATGCCATAGACCAGTTGGGCCACCAATGCAAACTTGAGACAAACCAGGGGTCGTATTATCCTGACCTAAATGAGGAGAACAAGATCCAGATCGACGACAAGAATCAACAGGCAGGTCCTCAACATGTAGACCACCATCCAGCATAGATCTCTGAACTTCAGTAAGTACATTTGACTTCACAAGAACTGACTCAATTCGGATCCTGCATATTAACAAAGAAGTTAAAGTTACTTGCAGCACTCTGAGAAAACTTAATTTGAAATCATATTATGTAGGTGCAAAGTACGGAGCTGTGGGGGCAGAGGCTGTTGAACGCGAAGGGCCAGTCAACCATTATAATACAGGAAACAAACTATTATACTCATGCGTGTTTGAGGGTTGGGGGGTTGTTTCGTGGTGGGTTAACTTATGCAAGGGCATGAATTAATTCCTTTTCTGCTTAGCTATATTGATAGTTGTGGTTTGTCTTATCTATCAATATCTTAAATAGGCAATCTCCTCCCATGATCCCAATAAATGAATCTCTCAATGGGAAACTCCTCCCATGTAGTCACCTTAAATGGGAAACTACAGTGTTCTATCACAATGTAGTCCTTTGGGATCAAATTAAACATGTTTCATCCAGTCCCATAAGTTTGACAATATAACTGCTTCAGACTCTCTAACATTTTGCCAACTTAATAAGGTTTTTGATACGTAGTCAAAATTTTAGCAATTCCCCCTTCCTCTAGTCATTTTCTAAGTCTAGGAGAATTTTGGAGGCTGCTCCTTTGTTCCATGACCTTACCTTACACTACATAATGATAACAAGGGTTCTCCTCCATTCCAACTGACAAAATACAATAGTACTGCAAGCCCATTTCAAATCCAAAATTTAATCCTTGGCCCAAAATAGAACAAAAACTTGAGGGTTGAAGATTACTGTTGAAAAATTTTATCAAGTATTTTACGGAGCCTTCAGTACAGTAAGAAATTGCGCTCCCTAGCTAACCCTATTTGGTTGGTGAAAGGCTTAAATTATGATGATGGGAAACGCGATAAGGGCAAGGACAACAATGATGATGAAGTCCAACAGCTCACCTGCAGTCTTTGAGATGGTAGAAAGCATCTGAACTAGTCGTAAGCAATGTTAAGTATGTATCGACCTGTAAAGGACAACGAAATGTTAAGATTGCAGTCTTTGCAAGAATTAGAAAATTCATGGCACGAAGAACATTAGGTATTTGAGATCACAGACCAATCATCGACAGATTTAAATCTCACTTACATCAAGAAAATGAACATAAGCATATAGAAATGCCATAGGATTGTATCTCGGTAAACAAATTGGTGAAAAAGATTCTGAAGTCCTGCATGATGAAAATATACAACTTTTGAGCACCCCAAGTAATAGTTTAGATTTATACAAATACATTCCAGCCTTATATGATTGATGAAGTTGCTATATATCAGAAATATAGTATTAAGGAAAACTATTAAGGCTCAAACCTTTTAAGACTAAGAAAAGAAGTCAGCATGTGTGTTTGTGTGCGTGTGCGTGTCTTCAGTGTTACTTGAACGATAAAACCAAAAGATTCCAACTTTTCAGGAATGTCTATCATCCTTATCATGAATTTTTATCATAATATATGATAAATAGATTATACTTATCATTTATGTAGCACAGACACTCCTATCATGGAGCCATATCGTATCAGAAACGAGTCGGATACACATGTCATGTGTATTTTTAAGAACTTGTCACATGTTCCCGTATCGTGTCCATTCAATGTTGCCGTCTCTGTGCAACATAGCTTATCATCATAAACAACGTAGAATAGCACCGCCACAGAACTGGATGTGTTATGAACATGGCATATGATTAAAATTTATAAAATACAGTCAATTATCTTGCCATAACATGCAAAGAAGAAAATCAACCATACATCCATGTATCTTCAAGCAGAAGATATAATACACTGAAACATGCTTTGTTGATCAATTATGTGGTCTACAGAATTTTAGAATAATTCACCAAACTATTAAATTATTCAAACCATCCCTTATTCTAAGAACTCAAAAAGTAGGATAGATAATGCATAAATAAGCCCTCAACTAAGACTTCCCACAGAGATACTAATGCAGACATTTATTCGGGATGAAAGAGCCAACAGACGGATTTAAGAAGTCCCAGTCCAAATTGAAATAGTAGTAGAAATTTTTATTTTTCTCTTTCTTCATTTTGTTTTTTTAGTTTCTTTATTTTGATATTTTCAGTTTCTAAAATTTGAATGTAATTCTATTTAGATTAGGAGTTTGAGTTTGAATTGGATTCAATTTTTGTAAAAGCCTATATAAAAGCCAAATTGTATCAACAATTATCAATGAAGAATTTTGATAAAGCTTACTATGTGAGATTTAATTTACCTCAAATTGTTTAGGATTAAGTCCTAATCTCCTCTTAAATAAATCCTAACCTATTTTTCTTTTCCCCTTTTCTCAGCCACCAACTCCCTCCCTGTTCTTTCTCTTTTCTCATCAGCAACCCAAACCAATTCCTCTCCTTTCTCTTTCTCTCTCCTATCCAAATCAAGAGAACCATCACCCAAACCCAACAACAAGCATTCAACCATTTCCTTGTCTTCCTCCCAGGAGCTCAGCACCGGTTCCTCCCCCCTCGCGTCGCGCCGGCGAACCCCAACCTCAACACCACCACCATCAACATCATCTTCGTCCTCGGCTGCGTCTCCACATCGACAACCTCCGCTAGCAAGCACCACCACGGTGAGTTTTGCCCATCGGACCCGCCTCCTCGTCGCCGGACCTCTGCCACCACCGCCGGAGCACCGCCAACCTCTGCCTCCTCCATCGCAGCCAAAACGCCACTGAGCTCCCTTGACCTGCGCTGTAAAGAAAGAGGAAGAAGGAAATAATTCAATTTAGGTTTAAATCTCAGAAGACAAATCCGACCCGACCCACTCTATAAGAAAGAAGACAAAATATTTTGGGTTTAAGTTGTCAACCCGTGTGCTACAATAACTAAACCCGGATCTGCCATTGCAACAGTGTGGGTTTAGTGAGAACAAACCCGTTAGTGCCCATCCGTTGATTTCAGCCCGTAACTCTCGCATCCGAGCTCCGATTCAAGTGATCTTGGTACCTTTACGATGGTGACGATGAGCTCTACACACCAGCATCCTCTTCGGGTCAGTGAGATCTCTGTAATCTTCAGTAGGTAAATTTCGTTACACGGTCTATTTATTTGTGGGTTAGATAACTGTTCTCTATTATTTTATCGATTTAATCGGCTGCTACTATACTGTGAGTTTGTGTGCATCTGCTATCTTGTGTTTGTCGATCATTGATTATACAAGCTTTGTCATTATAACTGAGTAGTTGCATCAGTGTATTTTAGATTTAGAATGGTACCACTGTGACTGCGATATTTTGTAAAATCCATCTGCCTCGTTATTTGTTTTAATTGTTTTCCTACTCAAAATCGTTTTGTTGATGGAATGTAGCAAAGTTTGCTTTATAACTGATCTCTGATTTACACACACGTTTCACATCATTTTTGGTATCAGAGCACCGTTAGGGTAAGATTTGCATCACGTAAGCATTTGCAAGGAATTTTTACTGTTTTCTTGCATTAAAAAATATAATAATAATAAATCATCTAGTCTAGATTTGCATCTCTTCATTTAGGTATTGTATAGTGCATGCCCACCCGTAACGATCACCAATATCTGTTAGAAAAGTCTAGCGATCTCACACCGCCCCAATGGATCCCCAACAAATTGCAGCGCTGTTCACCAAGCTAAATGCCAAGTTAGAGACCCTTAAGACACTCAACGAAAGGTTAACCAAAGTGGAATCAATACGTGATCAAACTCTACCCAGAAACAACCCGACGTAACAACACCGATAACACATCTAATCCCGATGCTCAATACCTAAAAAGGATCAATATCGATGTCCCCAACTTTGATGGACGTCAAAACCTACAACTTTTCATAAACTGAACACTCCAACTAGATATGTACTTCACATGGTAGAACTTACTAAATCTAGGAAAGTTAAGTACTCTGCAATAAAACTGTCTGGCCAAGCTAGTCAGTATTTGGCCAACTTAGAAAACAGGCGTGAAGCCCGAGGTCGACCACCGATTGACACATGGGATAAGATGAAAGAAAATCTAGAAACAAAGTATGTGCCACCTTCATTTAGTGCTCCTCATGAACAATTGGCACCAACACATTCAGGGTAACAAATCTGCTAAGGAGTACGTCGAAAAATTCGATGAATTCCTCATCCGAAGCAGTACCCTCCATAGAGAAGGAGAAGCTCTTTCTAGATTTAGAGTCGGTCTTAAGGATGACCTACGAACTGAATTCTTAGATAGAGGAGTCAATGAGTTACAGGCAGCGTACGCCAATGCTCTAAATATCAGATATCGGAATCGCATCGGATGGGGTTTTCATATCGGATATCGGGGGAGATATCGGTGATACGTGCGCATATCGGGCGTTCATATTGGACACTATATATAATGAATATTGATAATTAAAAGTTAGTTTAGAGTCATACATATCATCTACCTAATAAAAATGATGTAATATGCTTGCAAAGACAGTAAAAAAAACAATGTAAATTTGCACGCTTCGTGCAATAAATAAGTTATTTCATATCGGGCGAGATATCGGGCGATTTATCGGCCGATATTTCAAATATCGATCATTTTTTGCTGCAAATGATATGGCAAGTGATTTTCCCATATCGTATCGGTAGCAGGTAAAAAAGAAGATATCGGCCGATATTTAAAACAAGGGCGTATGCCATAGTCCAAAATTTAGATTCCGCTAGGACCAGTCACACTTCAAAGAGTTACGATTATAGGACTTCAGTGCCTAGACCTTCCCCCATCTTCCCAACCCCATAGGTCTAGTACCCAAACTTCTTCACATAGGATGATATCAAAGGTAAGAGTCTTGAACGGACAACCGAAATAAGGTCCCTGATTCCTCCAGAGTTAATTCCACAACCAAGTGCTACAAATGCCAAGGTTATACACATTTAGCCGCCAGTTGCCCTAGTCTTGTCAAAATCGCCATAATAGATGGAACACCCACTGAAGCCACTGAGACAGATTCTGAGTACACCTATCACCCAGACGTTGAAACTGACGACGAATCATCAAGCGATGATGTTGGTCTCAACTGCATTAGGCCAACACCGTCTACCCATTTGTCTGTCATCAAGTGCGTTCCCTCTCCACTAGCAGAAAAGGTCGAATGGAGAAAAACTGCAACCTTCCACACGTTCACCAAAATTGGAGATAAGAGTTGTAAGGTGATTGTGAACAGTAAAAGTTGTATCAATGCAATATCGTCCACACTGTGTGAAAATCTTGGATTAGAGATTATACCCCACCCCACCCATTCAACGTGTCATAGATTGACTCCACAACACTTGAGGTCAAATATCAACCTTATCCTAGTCAGTTGCAATCATTATAAAGACAAAATTTGGTGTGATGTAATCACCATGAACATGGGTCAAGTTATGCTAGGTAGATCATGGTTGTTAATGTCACCATTTATGGTCAATCCAACATGTGTCAATTTGAGCATGAAGGTAAGCAGATTAAGCTGCTATCTTTGAGACCCAAGATTGGACAGCGTACGCAAACATCTATGTTGGTTTTGCTACCAACTTCACCTCCTCCACCTCTTGTTGCTATTGCTCTCTCTCCATTTCCCACTAGTCATAAATACCCTATTCGCAAACCACTTCCCCATTGTTGTTGACACCATCCTGCTATAGCGCATTTGAGTCTGCATCTGCATTTCATCACACAAACACATACGCAAACCACACAAAGAGATCAGTGATGGAAATAAACAGAGCAATGTGAAGCCTACTTTACGAACTGAAAGTAAAAAAAATATTTAAAACTTTTAATCTAGGTGATTATATGATGGTTCGGATTTATCCGAAACTTCGGGAACCGTTAAGATGTTGCATGTCCGCAGTGCTGGGCCTTTCAAGATCTTAAATAAACTGAATTGCAATACTTATGTTATAGATCTTCCCGGAGATTATGACATTAGTTATACTTTCAATGTTAATAATCTTGTGGATTACAAGAATTTTGATTGTAGCCCCTTGATTGTTGAGCCTTCTCCTAAGCCATTCTCTGAGAGACCCCCATTTACCCTACTCCCAGATAAACATCCCATTACAGCATAGAAGATTGATAAAGTTTTAAAGGATGAGACTATCACTATCAAAACTAGTGAAACTCACAAGTACTTGAACCACTGTAAAAGAAACACTGACTGTTGATTCACAGCTAAATCGAGGTGATTTACGGCGAATTGATCCACTACAGCATGGGAGACCTAATCCATCTAAACTCAACGAAGTCGAGTTTTTCTCCCACCCGAGGAGAATGATGCAGACATCTATTCGAGATGAAAGAGCCACGAGACGAATCCAAGAAGTCCCAATCCAAGTTGAAATAATAGTATGAGTTTATATTTTTTCTTTCTTTATTTTTTTTAGTTTCTAAATTTTGGATGTAATTCTATTTAGATTAGAAATTTGAGTTTGAGTTGGATTCAATTTTTATATAAGTATCAATAATTATCAATGAAGAATTTTGATAAAGTTTATTGTGTGAGATTTAATTTCTCTCAAATTGTTTAGACTTCAGTCCTAATCTCCTCTGAAATAAATCCTAACCTATTTTTCTTTTCCCCTTTTCTCAGCTGCCAACTCCCTCCCTATTCTCTCTCTCTTCTCATCAGCAACCTAAACCAATTCCCTTTCCTTCTCTTTCTCTCTCCTATCCAAATCAAGAGAACCATCACCCAAACCTAACAACAAGCATTCAACCATCTCCTCGTCTTCCTCCCAGGACCTCAGCACCAGCTTCCTCCCCCCTCAAGTCGCGCCGACGAACCCCAACCTCAACACCACCACCGTCAACGTCATCTTCATCCTCGACTGTGTCTCCACATCGACAACCTCCGCCACCAAGCACCGCCACGGTGAGTTTTGCCCATCGGACCCGCCTCCCCGTCGCCGGACCTCTGCCACCCATGGTTCAAAGTCTCGGTCTCGGCCGCCGACTCGGCCGGCACCGAGACGGATCGGTCTCGGCGACTCGGATCGGACTCGGACGATACGCGCAAAACACTACATAGAACGCCAAAAAATTATGAAAAAATCATGACAAATTATAAAAAATGTAGACATCAAAATTCATGTATCACATATTCAAAACATATCACCTAACACTCAAAACATAACGTGAAAGTATAAATACAAGCGTCGTCGGTAGAAAAATATCAAAATACATGCATAATATAGTAAATTGCACAAATAATTCATAAGTACCTGCTAATATAGTCAGTTCCACATTAAATTATGAGGAGGCACAAAATCATCATTATCATCATCCCCGCGATAAGTATAGAAATCAGGCATATAGTTTTCATAAGGATAATAATATGTTTGTGGGTGAGATCCTGTAGGCTGAGATGATTGGCCAGAAGATCCACTATCAGAGTAATATGGCGGTAGGGGTTGTGCAATATCAGCTCCATGGTGATAATACCCAAAACCTCGATATTCAGTGCTGCTAGTAGAATATTCACCAGTGCTAAAATAATCAGTGCCAGAATAATCAGTGCCAGAATATTGACCAGATGTCAAACCCAACCCCTGTAAATGGCCTTCAAGACTATGATGACCATGTCAGTAGTTATCATGTCCACTCGAATAATCATCGCTAGAACTGAAATCGACCAACCGATCCAAATGCCTACGCTGTTGCGAAATCCCCACCCGGCCTCCATGATCTGTATCTTGTTTGGCATAATATTCTGAATCCCATGTTAAAGCACCACCTCGTTGGCTTCCACCAACACCATGAGTCTCTTCATCATTACCACCATCACCGCCGCCATCACCATCACCACCATCACCGCCACCACCATCACCGTCGTCATCATCACCGCCATCACCGCCACTTTCGTCACTACGACGAATACCTTCATCCAACCAACCTAAGTCATCTGGTGGTAACATCGGCTGTTCTCCCTCACGAATCCACTCATCCAAAATATCATCATTGAAAATATTGTTCAGATCAATTGGGTTGTAATAATCATCAGTGTCGCTTTTGCATGTCAAGTTTCTTACTCGCAACCACATATTGTAATGCACAAATACTAGTTTATGCAACTTGTTCATTGCCAACGGTTGCGCAATTTTGTATGAATCAGCGACCACGTGCTCCAATTTCTTTCACAACCCGATGAATAACATGTTTGGCTTAAAACTTTGATGTTGCGAAATCTCCACCCGGCCTCCATGATCTGTATCTTGTGTGGCATAATATTATGAATCCCATGTTAAAGCACCACCTCGTTGGCTTCCACCAACACCATGAGTCTCTTCATCATTACCACCATCACCGCCGCCATCACCATCACCACCATCACCGCCACCGTCCTCATCATCACCGCCATCACCGCCACTTTCGTCACTACGACGAATACCTTCATCCAACCAACCTAAGTCATCTGGTGGTAACATCGGCTGTTCTCCCTCACGAATCCACTCATCCAAAATATCATCATCATTGAAAATATTGTTCAGATCAATTGGGTTGTAATAATCATCAGTGTCGCTTTTGCATGTCAAGTTTCTTACTCGCAACCACATATTGTAATGCACAAATACTAGTTTATGCAACTTGTTCATTGCCAACG
The DNA here is from genome assembly GCA_038442645.1 of Agave tequilana. Classification (NCBI taxonomy): domain Eukaryota; kingdom Viridiplantae; phylum Streptophyta; class Magnoliopsida; order Asparagales; family Asparagaceae; genus Agave; species Agave tequilana. The sequence goes on along the minus strand of JAVJIF010004009.1, from coordinate 219,890 downwards.
GTTGCGCAATTTTGTATGAATCAGCGACCACGTGCTCCAATTTCTTTCACAACCCGATGAATAACATGTTTGACTTAAAACTTTGATGGCAATTTTCTACAGATTGGTAGCTTCTTCGCCATAATTAATCCACCAATCAACTGGAAGAGATTGTTGCACTGCTCTTCTAGTTAGTGAGCTTCCAAATTCTCCAACTCCATCCACAAATAATTTTATCTGTGAGAATACACATCACAAGTGTTAATATTTGCATAACATTATATCGATGAAATAAATAAATTATTATTACCTCATTAATAGCTCTTGCTTGTTTATTCAAATCTGGCTCCAATCTTTTAATGATCTCCTTTAATCCATTTCTCACTTCTGGATGTGTAGAAAATTTTTTTGAATATTGGAGTGCTGGATTTAAAAAATATGCTGCAATAATGTAAACACATGATTGTTATGATATGACAGTTTCAATTTCTAGTCAACAAATATGATTTCTAGGCAAATGAATTACCAGCAGCATGCAAGTGTCTATGCAATTGTCCCTCCCATCTTCTATCAATGATATCCCAGTAATTCTTTCAGTTCTTATTTGATGCCTTTATAGCCAATTTTGCTCTATCCATAGCTTCATATATAATAGATAGTATAGATTTCTTATCCTGATCCACTATCTTCAAGACTCTAACAAGAGGATCCATAATGTTTTGGACCTCTCTTGCCTTCTTCCAAAACCGGTCAGTCAGAATGAGATTAGAAACCTTATCTCGCACACTTCTTATACTCCTTTCCTTGTTGAATTCACGCCATTCGGTAGTCGTACACATTCTTTTCAAATTTTGCTCATAGCGAATAAGGCTTTAAATAGAAATAAACTCGGTGGCAAACCGTGTTATACCTGGTCTCAATAAATCTCTATCTCTGGTAAATAACTTCATTAAATTCACCACTTTGAGGCTATTATAAATGAATGATTTGATCATCTTAGCATCATCTAATGTCTCCTTGACTGATTTCAAAGAGCCAATATCTTCAAGCATCAAATCAATGCAATATGCTGCACAGGGAGATCAAAACAAATATTTTCTCTTCTCCATCAACATGTGACCAGCTGCTTTGAAACTTGCCTCATTATCTGTTACAACCTGCACGATATTTTCTTCACCAACTTCATCAACAACTTTATCCATTAGCGAGAATATATAATCAGCAGTCTTCGAGATATTAGTAGGATCAACAAAACTATGGTAGATCATGCTTCTATCACAATAAATCATGAAATTAACAATAGGCTTTCTATTATGAGAACTCCATCCATCACACATGATCGTGCAACCATACTGCGGCCATTTTGTTTTTATTGAAGCAATATATACTTCAATTTCTTTCATTTCCTCCTCTAAATATAGATTGCCAATCTGGTACCCTGCAGGGCCTTTTACACCTGGGCCTACCTCCGCAATAGTATTAATCATGGCTTGGTAGTAAGGACCACTATCAGCTGCATTGAATGGTATTGCATTGTAGTGAAAGAATTTCGCCACGGATTTTCCAACCTTTTTAATATTCTCAGTTGAGAACATGTTTTTGATTGATTTCTGTTTTGTTGGGAACATGTAAAGATCAATACCACGAGCTGAAATTTCAGCTTCTCTCATAGTCATACTCCGACGCAATCCACGGTTACTCCATGATCCTGAAGGCTGCGAACTACTGCCACCAATATCAACTCCTTCTGCCGATCTCCAAGTCATTTCACGACTTTCTTTCATAACTTGTTTTAGTTGTCTTCTTTCAACTCCTAAACCACCAACTTCTTCAATTTCATTATCAGAATCTTCTTCGGTCACATCATAAAAATCTTCCTCACTTAAAGATCTCATAAGTCGCTGTTTTTTGGATTTTATGGCCGCTCTTTCTTTGCTACCTTCAGAAAGATGTCTCATTATTTGAGATACCTCTTTTGATACTCGCAAGCATCCTTCCACCTGACCGGGTACATGTGCTATATGTTACTTCAATCTAGTGATACCACCATGGACTTGTTTACCACAATAATTACACTTCACAAGTTTTCTACTTCCACCAACCGGGGTACCATGTTCCCATCCAATATTGCGTTGCTTTGGAGCCATACTGAAATTTAAAAAAATTATCTGTTAAATTAAATTAAAACTAAAATTAACTAAATTAAAACAACATTAAAATAAACTCAATTAAATGAAACAATTAAATTAAACTAAACTAGTTTATACTAGATTAAGCAACACTAACTTAATACCTAACTTCAATAAAATTATTAAATAACCTAACTTAATTACAAAAGTTTATTAAATTAAATTAACCTAAATTAAGTTAACTAAACTAATTTAAATTAAATTAAACTCAATTAAATGAAACTAAATAAATTAAACTAAACTAGTTTATACTAGATTAACCTACACTAACTTAATTACCTAACTTCAATAAAATTATTAAATTACCTAACTTAATTATAATTACAAAATTTTATTAAATTAAATTAACTTAATTAAGTTTAACTAAACTAAACCAAACTAAATTACATTAAACTCAAATAAATTAAACTGAGGGAGGGAGGGAGGGACTGAGGGGGGAGAGAGAGAGAGAAACAGAGGGACTGAGGGGAGAGAGAAACAGAGGGGAGAGAGGGACTGTGGGGAGAGAAACTGAGGAGAGAGAGAGGAATAGAGAGAGGGAGAGAGACGGAGACAGAGAAGGAGAGAGAGACGGAGACAGAGAGGGAGAGAGAGGGACAGAGAGAGACACAGAGAGGGAGGGGGAGAGAGAGGGACAGAGAGAGAGACTGAGAGGGAGAGGGAGAGAGGGGGACAGAGAGAGAGACGGAGACAGAGAGGGACAGAGAGAGACAGAGACAGAGAGGGACAGAGAGAGACGGAGACAGAGAGAGGGAGAGGGAGAGACTGAGAGGTGAGGAAGTCCGACAGAGAGAGACACAGAGGGAGAGAGACGAAGACAGAGGGAGAGAGAGGGAGAGGGAGAGAGAGACAGAGACAGAGAGGGAGACACAGAGGAGGAGAGAGACGAAGACAAAGAGGGAGAGAGAGGCACAGAGAGAGGGAGAGGGGGAGAGAGAGAGAGACTGAGAGGGAGAGAATCTGACAGAGAGAGAGACACACAGCGGGAGAGAGAGACAGAGACAGAGAGGGAGAGGTACCTGCGAGGGCGACGGCGACGCGACGGCGACGCGGGGGGACGCGAGAGAGAGGGGGCAGCGTGAGAGAGAGAGATCAGATCTGATCTCTCTCTCACTCAGTCCCTTTAAATGAGGGTTCACGGGCGCCGAGTCGACCCGGGTCGGGTCCGACTCGGACTCGACTCGATCAACTCGGCCGAGTCGGGGACGACTCGGCCGAGTTGACCGAGTCGAGTCCGAGTCGGACCCGACCCGGGTCGACTCGGCGCCCGTCGGTCGACTGGGGCTTCCGAGTCGCATCGGCATCGGCCGAGTCGGATACGACTCGGCCGATACCTTGAACCATGCTGCCACCACTGCCTAAAAGAAAGAAGACAATATTTCGGATTAAAGTTGTCAACCCTTGTGCTACAATAAGTAAACCCGGATCCGCCATTGCTACAGTGCAGATTTAGTGAGAACAGACCCGTTAGTGCCCATCCGTCAATTTCAGCCCATAACCCTCGCATCCGGGCTCCAATTCAAATGATCTTGGTACCATTACGGTCGTGATGACAAACTCCACACACCAGCATCCTTCGGGCCAGTGAGATCTCTGTAATCTTCAGCAGGTAAATTTTCGTTACATGGTCTATTTATTTGTGGGTTAGATAATTGTTCTCTATTATTTTATCGATTTAATCTGCTGCCACTATACTGCGAGTTTATGTGCATCTGCTACCTTGTGTTTGCCGATCATAATATTGATCATACAAGCTTTGTCATCATAGCTGAATAGTTGCATCAGTATATTTTAGATTTAGACGATACCATTGTGACTGCGATATTTTGTAAAATCCATTTGCCTCGTTATTTGTTTTAACTGTTTTCCTACCTCGAGATCGTTTTGTCGGTAGAACATAGTGAAGTTTGTTGTATCACTGATCTCTGATTTACACACGCGCACGTTTCACATCAGATACACCAACGAGTACATGCATCAAGAGATGCAAAAGGAGACCACCTATCATGTTACCCAATTCACACCAACCCCTTGGAACTACAGATTATAAGATCTGAGTGTGGTCCATATAAGATCAAGAACTAGCGACTCAAGAACTAAAGCAAAAGGACTAAAATACTAATTAGTTGATTCAATTGTTTTGATGCATCTTTCTTTATTATTTAGTTAATATTTATTGTACTTATTTGTTGTTTTTGAGATTCACACTATTGGCTTTGATCAGCTGCTTCCTAATTTTTGAAGAAGTAATATGTTAATGTCTGATTAAAAGAGGACAAGCTGCTATTGTTGTCATTCTTAATTTTAAATGTTCCAAATTCTATATGCATGCATGTAAATATAACCACACATACAATCATTTAATGTGGGATATAGAAATGATCTAGCAAACACTCTCACAAGTATTGGGCCACAATTAGTGATCTGACTACTCTACCCTCTTCGTACTGCGTACACTTTAAACTGTTGTTCCTCATTCCGTGTACCGATACATAGGGGCCGTTTGTTTCGCGTAAAACTCAGTAATTCGTAAATGACTTACTACCCAGTTACAACTACGGCATTTGTTTGGACCGTAATTCGTAAAAGACTTACGTAACTCAACTAACACTCACTTGCAACCCAGTTACCATTCACTTACAGCCCAGTTACAGTTAATTTTATGGTCATACAAATTTGTAATATTTTTTTATATTAATATTAAAAATTTTTAATATTTAACTTTTTTAATATTTATTTGCAGTATTAAAACTTTTAAAATCACCAAATAGTTAATTGTGTGGTCAATTTTTTCACTTACGACTTATATATTACGACAACCAAACACCGTAAAATACAATACACTTTCCCACTTTACAATTTTATATTACCAACCAAACACCGTAAAATTTACATACATGTAACTCATTTACAATTGTAAAAGACTTTACCAATTACAACTACGAATTACGGCCAGTTACGACAACCAAACAGACCCATAAATCAGAGCATGCCATGAACGTGGAAACACTACCATGTGGTGAAAAATTCATCCCCACATCAAAATTCAGCCTTACCCTATATAATTTTAATGATACTTCTACCTCGCCCCAAAAATAAAAAAAATCTGCTATTAATGAGTGGATGCATGTAGCAAAGAGTGAGACAGAAGGTGGGTTTTGTTTATTCCTTTATTGTTCGTTTGGGTTTTCTTTTCCATTTTTGTGTCTGTGAATGGTGGGGCTGTAGCGGTAGAGGCAGCCAATGCAGACTCTGTGAATCTTACTCTAAATCAGAGAATCTCGCTCTATGTTTATGGCCTTCACATCATAAATTGAAGTAATTCACCTTTTGAAACAACCAGTCTCCAGTAAATATTATCATGTCATCTCAACCAGTAATCAGTAACATTATTCTCTACTAGCCCATCTCCTAACCTCTTCAAACGTGCTTACTCTTGCAATTTTCTTCGTAAATTTACACATGCTCTAGCTAAGCATTAGCTATTTAAATTTTAATTAGAATAATTTTATAGTACTGAAGCAAAATCTTAGCTTACCTGAAAGATTCAGAAGAAAGAATAAAATTGGCAAGTAAGAGCATGTCATCAGGATGAAGAGATGCCTTCTGAGCACCAACAAGACTAATAACCTGCATGAGGAACAGTCATATCAACTGACATGGCAAAACAGCCAAAAAAAATTAACTTGAACATGGCATGTGATGTGCTGTGGATGAAATGACTATGAAAGGCGTGTAAATTCCAGTAATTGAAGAGAAGCCTGATTGACACCATGATATCTCAGTGACTCTCAGTTCAACACAGTAGAAGGTAACTAAACATGAAAGTTAAGAGATACCTTTTTAACCCTCAAATATTCAAAAAAGAAAACAAAAAACAAAGGGATACTTGAACAAGCCTCTACAATTAAGATCCCTTGCATGAAATATCTCACAATAACAGAAACCCCAAAGATATATATATCATTCCATTGACTAGTTACAATCCAATTAGATAGTAATCCAATTTAAGAACTATTAAGTAACCATATAGATCAACAGGCAATATTTTTACTTTAATGACACATTATGTAAACCCATGATATGTAAACAGTTTTTACTGTTGAAAGACTCCTTTTCTAATTATATAAGTAGTGATTTAGACTGTGGATAGATCTTTTAAAAGAGTTTCAAATCAATTTAAAAGTCCCATCCCCAAAGATCAGTTACAGTACTACAAAGAATGCATGAATTTTTCTGAGAAACAAGTAGCTGTAGATTGATAGCAACCCAAGATCTACATCTTCAACTCTTCTATTAGCCATTTATGTTGTATCTAATGATTAACAAATAACAAGTTAAAATAAAAAAAATAAATACTACAAACTGGACACTGAACAGTTACATTACTTTCTATCTGATCATCAATTTAGGCACCTGAAAAAAGTTAACCCACCCATCAGGCTAAATTTATTTCAACTGCATCTGTTTTTATATAGGTTCAAGAAATATAAATATTTTTTTGACATTTATGACGTAATCAGATATATTCAATCTTTTCAACAAAAACTAGAGAGTTTCAATTCGATCAACTAACTCAAAAGAGTGGCCACACATCAATATAGAATGATTTACTACAGCAAAAATGTAGAAACTAACCTTGTGCTTACACATCAATATTGCAAATAAAACTCCCGAGTCAGCTACATCTTGCAATATAGCACCAGCAACTTGTCTTGTTGAGTAGGCAAGAGGAAGGCATGTATATGCATGGAGAAATGAAGCAGGGTTCCTGAAATACGGAATTCAGCAACATGTAATTGAAGTTATTTTAAATTCACAAATTACAAACTAGTTCTTTGAGCATTACATTTGAATGCTCTAAACAAGCTACATACAGGGGCTACTTTAATCCTTATGGAACAGCTAACAGACTTGGTACATTTCAGTAGGCTAACTTGGTACATTCAACAAAATTTATGTGTTACAATTTGCAACACGCATGCATATCCCCAAACCTTGACTTTCTGTACCAGATGTCAGTACCCATTCATGAAACTAAACAAGAGTCGTTCAAGCATACCACCATTCACAAGTGATCAGAAAGAAGATGACAAACCACAACAGAAGATATTTTTGGATATGCAACGGAACACTATGATTAATTATCTGGATATGCAATTAAGCACTATGATTAATTCTGCATTTTGTTAGAACTAATAAATTTTAGGGTAATGAATGCATGGATGATGATTCACATGGTTGGGATACTCGCGGTTCACATAAACAACTTTTTGTTTTAAGATAATAGGCTCACATGACTGATATGCCTATAGCTTACTCTATACAGATGACTTCAATAACCATGCACACAGCACAGGATAAGAAAGCTTGTGTTCCACAGAATACAAGCTTCCCCATTCAAAGAGACAAACAGGCCTCCAGTGGATGGAATACCTGGATCAAATAGGCATTACTCGATGAAATGCCTGTACCTAAAACTCCTTCTATGGGGCACATCACAATGCAGTCCTTACTATCAGGTTTATGTAATGAACCTTTGCCATAAATTCTCATTGCCTCGAGAGTAAAGTTTCCACAAAAGAACACCAACAGAACACTTCCAGACTGACAATTGCTATGTAAGATGAGTCTATTCTGTTTCCTCAGCAAGGCTGTATGCATGCGTAGTGTGTTTCAGTTTCTTCGACCCATAATTTCCCTAATCCTTTCAACCCCAAAAAAAAAAAAGTACTAAAAGCTGCTTTTTTCAATTAAAAAACAATGTTGCATACTATTAGCTTGATACACACTTATCTTTGTTTTGAGCGTTGAAGAATAACTAATAAATGCAAAATCTCTGAGTAACTTATTGTGCAAAATCCGTTCGCACATGCAACTTCCTGATGCGAACCGTCTTTTTTCTTGTCCCAAAATTTTAGCTAATGACCCTAATGATGTATTTGGCTCTTTAATGACTTTACTAGTGTCTTCCTCGAAAAAGTTAACCATAAAACTTTCAGTACTTCTTTATTTTTTGGTGTGTGCGGATCATGGTTCAAAGTCTCGGTCTCGGCCGCCGACTCGGCCGGCACCGAGACGGATCGGTCTCGGCGACTCGGATCCGACTCGGGCGATACGCGCAAAACACTACATAAAGCGCCAAAAAAATTATGAAAAAATCATGACAAATCATAAAAAAATGTAAACATCCAAATTCATGCATAACATATTCAAAACATATCACCTAACACTCAAAACATATCGTGACAGCATAAATACAAGCGTCGTCGGTAAAATTATTAAATTACCTAACTTAATTACAAAACTTTATTAGATTAAATTAATCTAAATTAAATTAAATTAACTTTACCTAAATTAAACTAAATTAAATGACATTAAATGTAAATTAATTAGAGAGAGAGAGGAACAGAGAGAGGGAGAGAGACGGAGACAGAGGAGAGAGAGGGGAACACAGTGGAGGAGAGAGAGAGACGGAGAGAGAGATACAGAGAGAGACTGACAGGGAGAGGAGAGAGAGAGAGAGAGAGAGAGAGAGAGAGAGGGGAGAGAGAGACTGAGAGGGAGAGGGAGAGAGAGAGAGAGATACAGAGGGAGAGAGAGATACAGAGGGGGAGAGAGAGAGAGAGAGTCGCTGGAGAGACGAGAGAGAGAGCCGGGAGAGAGAGACTGAGAGAGAGAGAGAGAGAGAGTCGCTGGAGAGACGAGAGAGAGCCGGGAGAGAGAGACTGAGAGAGAGAGAGAGTCGCTGGAGAGACGAGAGAGAGCCGGGAGAGAGAGACTGAGAGAGAGAGAGAGAGAGAGCCGGAGCGCGCGCCGCTGCGGGGGAGAGACAGAGAAAGAGAGGGAGAGAGAGGCACAGAGAGAGGGAGAGAGAGACTGAGAGGGAGAGAGGGGAGAAATTACCTGCAGGCGACGGCGACGGCGACGGCGACGGCTACGGCGACGGCGAATCGTCGCGGGGGGACGGCGAGCGCGAGAGGGGGGACGGCGAGCGCGAGAGAGAGAGAGAGAGAGATCAAATCTGATCTCTCTCTCTCTCCCTCAGCGCTTTATTAAACTGATCACGGGTGCCGAGTCGCCCCGGATCGGGTCCGACTCGGACCCGACTCGGGCGACTCGGCCGAGTCGTTCACGACTCGGCCGAGTCGCCCGAGTCGGGTCCGAGTCGGACCCGATCCGGGTCGACTCGGCGATCCTAGCTTGACTCGGGGTCCCGAGTCAAACCGGAGGGGGCCGAGTCGGATACGACTCGGCCGAGTCGTATCCGACTCGGCCGATTCTTTGTTCCTTGGTGCGGATAAACTGAAATGATTTAAATTACTTTTGTTTGATTACTGACTTTACAAGCACATAAAATGTCTAAAAATAAAGCTTTTTAAATCTTTAAAATATACCAAAGTCTTCATTGGACCTAAAATTATCACTAAATTTTCCATGAAAAATGCACTTCCACTTTGGGCAGTTTTGAGCAGAAATATTTTCCATCTTTTTGAACTGCCAAAGGCTAGCAACTGTGTTGTAAGTTTGGAAACCTAGTTACAATGACTAATAGTCGTGTTCACAATACAATAAAAACAATGGCACTTGATTCATGAGAACAATATTCATAGAACTAGCTTTCCAAACTTGACATGAGAACATAGAAAACATGTGTTTATTGCTTGATACATGTGAATGATGTCTATATTACTAGTCATATATGATATCAACATTTTTTAACCAACAAACCGTATATAAGTAACTATTTCCTTGCTATATTGGCCTCTGTCCGACCTACACAGATATGTCATAGACTAATCCATGGTTGAAAGAACAAAAGACAGATAGTTATAAGAAATTTTCCGGGCAGACTTCGAACTAAATTTGATAGAGGATATTACTCATGATGGAGATCAAATAGCAATGCAATAGCCAAAGTTTGTAACTAGATGATTCCAGCTATAATATTCTGGTAAAATTTTCTTAAAATTATCTGTTTGATCTCCTCATTATTGAACAGATGAATGAAACCAAGAGTCTGGTTTACATATATTTAGATTTTCTACCTCAAACAATATATTTAAACTTGATTAAAAAGGAAAGAAAATACAAACCAGCTGAAGGCATGAATAAGAGAAGAGAACACAGCATCAGTTCCTCCCAGCAAGGGAGTCATATCAAATTTGGGATTCTTCTCAAAACATCTATTGACTGATTTTGTCAATATAAGTAGCATCTGCATAAATATCATAATAAATAAGACATAAGTGGATCTGAAGATGCATAACAGCTATGCAAATCAAATGAAGAAAAGAAGACTTTAAGTAGAACTTTGATGAGTAAGAACTAGATAGCTAATGCTAGCAATGTTCAACACTGCTTCTTTATGTACCTGTCCATATATAAGCTCCAATTGTCCTCTTAATGCTTCATAGGGCTCTTCAGTACAGCATATGCAGACTAAATATATTGGACCTTTCACAAGAAAAATCACCTGAAAACAAAAAAATTATATTAAAACCAAACCCAGAACATGAAAAGTACCTACCTAAATATCAAATATGGCCTGCGATGCACCATGCTTGGGCTGCTCACATATCTTTAGCAGTATCAGCTGAAATAAGCTAAGATGAATACTCCCTTTCATATCAACTACACAACCACTTATGCCAAATTTTATATAAACTGAACATTAACACAGAAATAATTATAGTAATTGTCATATAATCCTATTTCTGCCATTATTTGATTCACCTACTAAGACTATCTTCAGTTGCTAGCCGCCACCCCTTCTGTAGATGATGTCCAAGCTTGGAAGGTCGAACAACTTGCAAAACATACAGATTATAACCTAAAAGAAAAATACAGATAAACGGATAAAGTGCTTCTGCATCTTTATCAAGAGGGGAGGCCTTAGTGATGCACAAGCTGAATGAAGCTCGGTATTGCATGTTTGTGATTGGGTCTGGTGAACTAGTGATGGCATAAGAAGTTGAGCATATTAATCTATTTTGCTGCAGGTTTAATGGACTTTATGCGCCCCTGAAAGGGTTATCAGGCTGTATTCATGAGACATATGTTTTTGCTGAATCCAGGTCCAACCATATTTACGCACATGGTCCACAAATCAGTTCTACAAATCAGCCCCTCATTCCAGATTGCGGCATATCACAGCCAGATATAGCACGTGGTCATGAGCAGTGATTCCTTTGCCCAATGCAAATTTAATTGATGAGCCCCATGTGTGAATGAGAATTGATATGGTTATCCAACAAAGTCAGGCAAACTTTTCTCACCTTAAATTTTTTGGGATATTTTAAATTAAGCATGGTAATCTTGTTTACAAAATAAAAGACATAGTATCTTCAAGTTACAGTTAAGGTTAGCTTGGAGTAGGCTCTATTAGATAAGATTATAAGATTTTTGGGGTTCTTATGTGCTCTGAAGTATAAGGTTTATTTCAATTTTAATGGATCAGATTTTAGTTGTTGAGAGCTCAATCAAATGGTTATTACAAAAGGCAGGTAGCCTTTCTTTTGTAATCAGAGTGACGATTTGAGTTAATTGCTTGCTTGACGATTACAGATCTTGCATCTTCACCCAGGTGTTCGATCTTTTAGTGCTATTTCTCTATTTCCCTCTTTCATATCTGATCAGCCAGTAAAAACCCTACTGCTATTCTCCACCAAGGAGCCTCTAACAGTCTCCTTCGGGGATCTACAAAGCCTTGGTTACCCAAAGAATTGCTGAATGTTGGATGTACAGGCATGATTATCAAACCAGTTGCATCAGACTCAGTCATATCACAATGAGAGTCCTGATGGAGAAAATTGTGACACCCATGACTATGCAAGTGCGACCTAAAAATTATAAGACAAAGCTGCAAACAGTTTGTCTTACCCATGTTTATAACAACACCAACTAAGCTACCGAACGCAAGCAAGTCACAACATGATCTTCAAGACCAGCCTCATGTCCTGATGTGAGGAACTCTGACAACCCCATGTCACTAATTTAGTTGACGTTGAACTTGCAGCCACCACCAAGCAATAGGTGGATGTTCCCCAAGTTTTACAAAGAGAAATACTTCTCTAATTGATGTATGGTAAACATTAATGTAAGGGCATCAAACCATATAAAGAATTCAGCCATAACAGATGAAACATTTCCTACAAATAGCACATATGTCTCCTGATTCATATCATGTTGAAAAAAACAACACTTGGTCACTAAGTCAAAGCTTCTTAAGCAACAAATGTTAAATAGTAACCACTGATGGGAGTCTAAATTCCATTGACAAAGTAACAAATTGACTAAAAAAGGTAATGTGAAGTGCATGGATATATTTCGTTGTCCATCTTACAGGGCAAAACATAATTATGCAGGAAGGCAAGCTGACCTGATGTTTTCCAGCTCTTACAAACTTGACACTATCTCCTCTGTGAAAAAAGACAGAAAAAATGATATTATATGAAATCATTTTGCATAGATTTAACCAGATCTAAAGCAAGCATGTCGCCTGGTTGCCAACCCAAATAGATAGAAGAAGGCTAGTTGGTTGATTGACAAATAAGCTGGTAGTAGCAGCATACCCATTCTCCACGAAGGAGATTATGGCTTGCAAGGTTGCTGAAAATCCTGCTAGTTTATGCTCATCTCCATACCTGAACGAACAGGAAGGATGCTATGGATGAACGATGAAATATTTTCTGTGAAAATAATAAGAATCTGAAGACCATGAGTAAATAAAATTCACGGCCATCTCTGAGGAATACCTAGAGTATATTGGTTTTCCAGAGTGACTTAACACGAAAAAGTGTTTTTTTTTCCGCTTTCTCCATGAAACCGAAGCATCATCCTGCACTTCAGTTACAAATACAGTGTCACATGACAGCAGAAACTTCAGCGTAAACCTGAAGTAAATCATAATCATTAATAATTTAATAGATTGTATGGTTCTAAAATTGGAGGATGTCATTTAAACCGGGATGCCTATAATTTAAGGTTGAATAAAGCCTACAGGCAAACTGAACTAATAGAAGATAGCGGACGCAAATGAAAGTCAAGTAAACACTTTAGATAATACTGCTTACAAATATCACCACAGATGTAACATGTGGAATAAATTAAAGAACAGTCTAGCAAGTTTATAAGCTAAAAAGGTTCAGATAAACATATACAACTAATTCTGCACCTCTCAAAGTCGACAAATAGAGTAGCTTAACAGTAAAGAAAACAAAAACATAATGGAGGGGTTCATTCAAACCACCAAGTTGCAAAAGTTCTGCTACCCAGATTCCTCACTATGGTGAGGCACCAGTGTCACACATACTTGTGTTGCGTTCTTGTATGTCTTACCTACCATGGCTTAATCATTTGTTATCTTAGAATGCATAACACACATTACAACTAGCCATAGTTCATAAAAGAAAGATAATAAGTGATAGATTATATAACTTTTTTAGGTAATATAAGATATAACAACAAAATCTGCAATCCCTCACATTTAGTCATATTTAAAAGAAACCTGAGATAAAATTTGGTTCAGCCCCTTCGAAATTACATCTGAAATAGCTCCCCGGACCAAAAACACTCTAGGGAACCCCCTAGGTACAAAAGAATCTGGTTTAGCCTTTCATTCCATCAGAAGTGGCGCACCTGCCGTTCTCATATACGCAATATATTTATTGCACTTATGGGGTCTTCATTTCTGTGTGGGAAAAAAATGCTTCTTCTGCATGTATGCCCGATTAACCAATTGCAGACTCGTAATAATGTTTGAAAAACAGTAATGTGGCCAATTCTCATCTCTCTTGGTCTATCAGTAAAAAAAAACCAAGATAGCATTACATTGTGTGAAAGCCTCAAGTTGCTAAAAAATAATGATTACTTGTTGTCCACTATTAGACACAACAAGTGTGCACTATGTCCTCTCCGTTGTTATACCCGTAGGCCATACTTGTGCTTAGGCCTTTGATGCCTATTTTATAAGCATGTTCTTCTCTGTGCAATGCAAGCAACCCATGAATTGCTCCTTCATTGACAAGCATGACATAGAATAATGGAGAAACACCAAGACATGTTGATAAAACTTTGAAAGAAACTCAGATCCAGTTACCTTAGAGAGCATGATGAATCACTAATACACAAAACAAGCAAAAAACAAATGCATGCGTACATTTGCTCGCATGCTCACTCTCCGGCCCATTTATGGCAGAGAGCTTGCTGTTGTTTCTAGGATTAAATAACAAGATTGAAATCAGGAGGAATTGCATAAACAGAGTATCTATCACTACGCAATCAAAAGTTTTACTGTCTGGCATAGTGATTCCAACTGGTTTTTTGGGTTAATTTGTAACTTACAAAAGAATGTGATTTCTTATGGAAAATCGTTAGTCTCGCCTCTCTATAGTCGATGAAAACTTGAGAAGAGGATTGATCTTAACCAGCATGTGTGAAAAAGGTACATTTATCCAATATCTATCTACCACCCCACTTAATGTCAAAAGTTTTTTCATGCAAGGCTCTTTTGCTCGTAGTTTTCAAGGTTTTTACGCAATGGTTATTTTGCTCATAGTTACAGTGGCAAGGCCATGTTGTTATCAAGGTCACAGCCGAACCATAGTTACAATAACCTGGTCAATTCTTCGGTGGAGCATGACACATTTGGTGAGATAGAGACAAAGATAATTATAACATTCTAAGAATTAACACAAAGTCAGTGACTCCTCCAAATTATTAATTTCAGTTCTATAGATATAAAGATAAGGGATACTACAATGAGAACAGGAGCACCTGCATGAAGTAACTGAATCCAAACAATTTACGAAAATTGGCTCCAATTTACCAACACTAAGCAACATCATAAACACCCAAAAAAACCAAATAAAAAATAAAAAAAATCCTTAGAAGAACGCAATTTTGCCTCACCTCATCATGATGACTCCTTCCAAGATCCCAATCATCTGTCAAATTACCATCTCCGGCGCCATCCACATCTTCCACCGCACTCGTCACCCCGCTGCTTCCCATCTCTCCGGCGTACCCGCTGCTGCTGGGGCTCGCCGGTGGCGGCAACTCCTCGACGATCTCGATCTCGTCGTCGGCATAGAAATCGGCGGGCAAGGATCCGTTGCTGGTAGGCAGTTTGGGGCTGGGAGCACTACTGTATCCTCCTCCTCCACCTCCTGCCTCTAGGGTTAGAGAATCCAAACCCGGCGGTTCTTCTTGCTCTGCTGGGGGGAAGCGCTAGGGTTCGGATCGGGAGGGAGAGGATCTGGATCCATGAGGATTAGGGTTTTGGAGAGAATTAGGGTTTGATCTCGTCTAGGGTTTTAAATTTTGAGGTGTTTTTGGATTCAATTATTTGATTGTTTCTTTCTATCTGTCGTTCACTCGTTCTCTCTATTTTTCTTCCTCGCTTGTTTTGGAGACTGGCAGGCGAAGTTTTGGTCGGTGACAAGTGGATCGGACGAGTGAAACAGGTGGCGACATCTGCTCTGCAGATGATATCTTCTGGGGCCCAGTAGTCAGTGAAAGTGTAATGCCCACTATCAGGGGGAGACTCTAATCTTAAATGAATTTGGAATGAGAAAAGGGGATAAAATTTTCAAAATGTTAATATTATTTTTAAAGGTTTAATTTATGCTGGTTTAATTTATTTATTTGACATTGAGAAATTCTGTTGTCTCAATTTTAAAATTTATAGATATGATAGTCTGGCTGTGATGTGGCATTAAAAATGAAATTTTATTAGGTCAAGTAGATAATAAATTCATGACCCAATTTTTATTTTTATTTTCAACCATAAAATTTGAAAAGAATCTTATGTTAGTAAGCCACAGAATTAAATATTTGCATGATTTGCTCTTGAAGTCAACAACAAAGTGAATCAATGCAGACCCTTTCTATGGACCCACTCAATAGGCCTTGTTTAGTTTTTGGCCCATTTCATAAATCATAATGCTAGGCCTAAATCTATCCAGATCAGTACTGTGCTGTTTCTGAGCGCCCCGGGCCCGGGCCCATTGAATCAGGGGCATTGACTGCCAAAGGTTTTTTTTTTTGCCACCCCCCAATCTCGCGTATTGAAATAGTTATTTACCACTATGAAATGGGGAATAGTTATTGAGACAACAGAATCAAGGTCTAACTTGGATGTGGACAGATATGACCACTAGAGTTATTGTTCAATATCATTTACTATTTTGATTTTAATTTTTTCTAGTTAACCACTGCTCAATGGAGAGCCAGAATAATCGAGATTAATATATCCGTAGGGGGCTTCGATCTTGGGACCTCCAAAGTGGGGAGTGGCGCTCAATAACCCATGGAGGCCACAAGCACTGGACAATTTTGATATTATTGAATGCCAGTTGTATATGATTATTTTTAACTATTTAGTATACTTTTCTAAGAAAAGAAGAAAGTCCCCTTCCGAGTTCAAAGTTCTGGCTACGCCACATCCTAAGATCATTTGTAATGTTATTGACGTTAACCATGGTTATTACATTGACTGCTGAATTTTTCAATTTTTTTTGGCTAAGGTTTTATTTTGGTTAGCAGGTCATTTTCAATTTGGTAAGAAATGCATAGATTGCACCAACCCAAAAGCCAACCATCTTCGATATTCACGAGGTACGCCATTAATTGATTGTCTAGCTTCATCAATTCAATTATTCTTTCCGCGTGATAACTTCCTCCAGGATCAGTTTTCATTTAATTTTCTCCAAATTTCTGTCACTGGTTTTAAGCAATGTGCATTAAGGATCATTTCTTCATACATGGGCTTATCAGTTTACTCAATTTTTTTTTCGTTTTTCTGCTGCAGATGGCGCACATAGATGTCAGTTTATTCACACGCACGTACTGAGACTTCTTCTGGTGCTTGTTACCTGCAGCGCAGTGTTGATGGAAAGAATTACTGGACACTTAGAGTATGAACTGGAATCTCCCAACTTCGCCAGAACTGCCTTCGCAACAATAGCTATTGGCAATGGTATGTTCATCCACACATCCCATACATCATGACTCATGAGCTTCCTGATTTTCTTGTTGAGAAAGATAAATAGGAAAAAAGACTCGTGACATTTACATGTCACAGTTTAGTTTCTAATGATTTAGCCTTCTTTTTTTTTTCCTATACACGCGAGCTCAAATGAAAAATCTATTGTGATCAATTTTTGATAGCACTTTGTAGCGTAAAAAAGAAAGAGAACGAGAAATGACTTTCTGTTGATCAATCTTTCAAGAACAGTACTATACTTTGATCGTGGCGAATCAAAAACGATGGAACAGAGTTCGGAATAAGCTCAAGGTTGCGGCTGATTCTTTCAGGATGCTTGACATATGAAGTCAGGAACATAGCAGGCTCAAACCATCACTGGAATCCCAAAGCTTGTTCTTTATGTATGTATGTTTTGGACAATTGGACAATTATAGCTCCAATCTTATAATCGTTTGAAACAGCATCTCAAAGTAGTACTAGTGAAAAAAATACCAGATAATGTAACAACATGGTTGGACTGCCAAATTTCTAAAATACCTTCATGTTAGAAAAATACGGTTTTCTCAAAACTCTCAATCAGAGGTGAGAGGCTTTGTTGTTGCCACAGCCGAGCCCATGAGCCACTTGAAATTGAAGCAAGATTATTGACAAGAAACATGGTTTATAGTAGGCTCAGTAGTACTTTGTATTTCACTGTAACACATAAGAAGCAACAATTTGACAAGGGAAACAATTCAAACACTGGAAGCAAATTCTGTAAAATAACAAGAGAAAATACAATTTACATGTATTGATTACCAGTGCAGTGACCATCCGTCCCACTTAGCAAATTCCTTTTGGTGTCTGAATGCAGAAGCAAAACAATTTACATAATGTTTTCAGATGATAGGAAAGCACATTCCACTGGCTCATAAATAACAACAGGAGGAGCAAGAATCAAGTAATGAGGGCTATAAATACTGTCACGAATCCTGTAACATTCATTCAGTTGATACACGAAAAACTGAAGTAAAGAAGTTCAAGTCAAACACAAGCAGCTTCTGGCATACAACATTTCCCTCGTCAACGGCAACAACACTGATTTCATAACATTACATCTCGGCCTTTTGGTTAACAATTAAATCCAATGTGGAGGCAACATCGTGTCCTTGTAAAAGAAAATGCTCAAGCCTCCAAAAAGAATGCATCCCAGACTTTCTAGTAAACAAGCCACCACCCTTTTAAGCCCACAACTAATCTGAATGCTAAATCCTGAAAACTGTCAACTATATCTATCATCAAGCACCGTGAAAACCCACCACCACCGCAAACATGTTACAAACCCAACACGCGGGTCTCACTCCCATCTGCACATCCCCACCACACGAGGAATTCTCTTCCTGGAACTGGGCAGGTTACCAAACCTCCAATAGCTGAAAATGGGTGAGTGAGAACTCAATGATTTACACTGCCATAATTTACACAACCATCAAATGAATCTGTCTAAACTAACCGGTTATTTCTACGACCTTTGCTGAAATGAGGCTGCATCAATCGGACATACAAACTGCTCATCTGCACCAAGGAATCGTGGGTACCCCGTTCAACAATCTTGCCACCATTGAGAACCACAATGTTATCCACATGCCTCATCATTGCGGCCCTATGTGCAATGAGAACGGTTGTCTTGTTTCCCATGATCAAGGTATCAAGGGCCTCCTGTACTACGCTGCTGGACTCTGACACGATCGCTGAGCTGGCCTCATCCAGCAATAAAATGGGTGCATTTTTTTCAGCACCACTCGAGCAATGGCAATTCTCTGCTTCTGCCCAGAAGTCAAATCGACTCCTCTCATACCAACGTAGGTGTCATAACCATGAGGTAGGCTGCTGACGAAATGATGGGCATTTGCTATTCTTGTTGCTTCTTTCATCTCGGCTTCTGTCGCATTGTGCCTTGCATACATAATATTTTCCCTTATGCATGTTGAAAAAATAATGGGTTCCTGTTGGACCAAACCTATGTGGTTCCACAGCCATCTCAAGTTAAACAGCTTCAAATCCCGCCCATCCAGCAAAACTTGGCCTGCGACAGGATCATAGAATCTTTCGATCAAGGAAATAATTGTGCTCTTTCCAGATCCTGATACACCCACCACTGCTACCATTTGTCCTCCACTGACTTTAAGGCTGAAATTGCTCAGTATCATCATCTCAGGGCGAGTTCAGTACTTACATATAGACATTAGGAGGTTTAAGGCCAGCATTATCATCAGGGTCAATCTTCAGGACCCGATCAATAATTTCAAATACTGAATAAAGAGACTTGCGCTGCTTGAGTATATGTGGGGCAAGGCCAAAAGGCTCCACAAGTGCAAAGGTCGCAAAGGAGAACACCATGTATGTTTTCAACCGCTGTGGCTATTGTGAGATGACCATGTCTTACAGATACAGAAGTGTACCACAGGAGAAGACCATTACAGGAAAAGAAAAGGAACTGTAGGAAGCCAAAGGCAAAACCGATCCCCATTCCATGAAGAAAGCTCTGCTTGAGTATTTTCCCAGGCTGCAACCTGTACAGTTCCATCACTTTGTTACCTGCACAGAATGCCACAACACTGTAGGTGTTTCTAACCGCATCCTCCAGGACCAAGGAGGCCTTCCTGTGCATTTCGTGAATGCCCCTTGAGAACCCAGCGAGCCTCATTTTCTGCAAATAGATCATAATCATAATTCAAGATCAAACTCAATAAAATTTATTGGACTTAATCATTTCATGAAAGATTTTATTATAAAATTAACATAAAGATTGAGTTTATATAAAAGACACCCAGAATGCTGAAGCTTAGGTTCCCATGTATGTAATCAGTATGCCATATCAACAAAATACGAAAATCTATTTAAATAACATGGGAGCTTTGGCAAGCATACTTCAATACAAGAGTTCAAGGCATACATCAGCAAATGTAATCCTATACAGAAACAATAATTACAATGGCTACTGCAATCAAATAAGGAATTATGGTACTTAACCCCTTGTATTATGCAAATATTTATTTATGAAAATCTATTTTCAAATTGATTGTGCAAGAAATGCACCAATATTCCGTGACCTACCAAAATATTTTGCCAAAGGTCATATCTTTCCAATATAAATGGAAAGCATGATATAAAAAATAAATGAAAATGGCATTCATTTTCTGGGGATACCAAATTTTCTCCTTTTCTCTCTCATCCTCTCATCCCTCTATTTCACCTGTAGCATGTTTGGATTCATGGAAGTGAGAAGAAAATGAGAAATAGAAAAAATCATTTTCCACTTTTCTTATTTGTTTTGAACTGAAAATGAGAAATGAGAAAACCCTTTTTCCTTGTTCTTTTTTCCTTTTACACCTCCTTTTTTACACTATCATTTTCCCACTTCAAGAGTGCTACAGTTAATTTTTGTGGTCATGTAAATCTCACTTGTAATAAGTTATAGTTTAATGCATTAAATTTTGATGTCATGTAAATCTCACTTGCAGTCTAATTAAAATTTTCAAAAACGTCACCTCAGAAATAATATTTAATTTAATATTATTTTGTGGTCAATTTTTTCACTTACACTTTCACATTATTAACCAAACACCGGAAAACATAATATACTTTTTCACTTCCACTTCCACATTACAACCAAACACTGGAAAACTTATTTTCACAAACCCCAATTTCTCACTACACTTTCACATTTCCCATCCCCACTTCACATTTTCCTCCCACTTCCATGAATCCAAACACGCGGCAGAAGCAGTAGGATCCCACCCTAGTTCAGTAGAATCTTCTAGTGGAATCAACTGACGGAGCAAGAAAAACCTGCCATGCGCCCAACTCCATCAGACACCCAACTCCATCAGACAATGAATCAAGCCCCATCTCATGGCCATACAAAAACAATTTGGTCTGTTTGACCCTCTATTTCACTTGGCAGAAGCCGCAGGATCCCACCCTTGTTCAGTAGAATCTTCTAGTGCAATCAACTGATGGAGCAAGAAAAACCTGCCATGCGCCCAACTCCATCAGACAATGAATCAAGGCCCATCGCATGGATATACAGAAACAATTTGGTTTGTTGGACTTTCAGTCTCAGACTAGGAATCCATTACCGTGTGCTCTGTCCTTTGGGAGCCCAAGGGAAAGAAACAGACATAGGGAAAGCTATATAAATAGGTAAGTACAATGATCAATTGTCCAAAAAGCTTGATCCAAACTGGAGATGGAAGCTTGCGCATGTGAAGTTAAAAAATATTTTGTGTTCTTTATAAATATATTATCCCTAAGAAGGTATCCCTCCAAAGTTGAAGATGAAATCAAAGAGAATGTTAGATGATCTGTGACAGTGTTAACATCAAAGTTGGTTGCAGATTTCAGTAATAAATTGCACAGCTTAAGCAACAGGGGAAGTGGGGAGAAGGAGAAAAAGGAAGTTGAAGGAGAAGAAGAAAAGAGGTGTTTGCCTGGAGGTAAATGTGCAATTAGAAATTATTAAACTAATGTTTGTTTTTATTATAGCATTGGCTGTAACATTTCAGATTAACATCAATGTTTCGAATTTCACTAGAGATGTTATAATTTTCTGTAGGATTTGTTGGTGCGATATTATTTGTTTCCTCTGTCAATGATATAAGATGGGCTTGAACAGGTATATGAATGAGGGAATGGCCAAAGTACAAATGGAATATCCTGAATCACTCAGTAAATCTAAGAATATGATAATTATGCTACATAAAAAGCCTTATAAGATCCTAACTGTAAAGATCTTGAGCTTTCTAGTAATGCAATTTAGCGTAGTATTTGAACTTATGTGATATGGGTCATTTCAAAATTTATCTTTAATATAATGCAAGATCAGGTTAAACCACCCACTAAAAAACAGAAAACATTTCAATCTCCATCTTGTCCCATATTTGCTATCTAACATGCAAAAAAGATGCATGTGAATGTTTCAAGAATCAAAAAGAAATCTTAAGCATACTGATAAGTGCCCAACGAACTCTGCAAACTATTCTTTGTGACCAGGTTGGGAGTTAAATCTATAGTCTAACGGAAAGATGTGTTCTAGGTCTGGTTTGCAATGCTTAAGCCATCTAGCTATGGACAGAATAGCCATGGTTTGTAGTAGAAACTGACATGGAACTATGACCCGATAGTAATTTCTCATTCATACAAAATCTTTGTAAACTCAGCACCAAGCATAGACATTATCGAAAAGCAGAGAAAGTTAAACAAGATAATCTAAATATCATGGAGAATTCTAATAGGAAATTCACCTATTCTCTTGGGAGCTTCGATCCCCGAAAAGGGGGCTTTTCTCTTTCATCTCTTCAAACTGGCTTTCGACAAAAAGAATAGATGGAAAAAAGTTGAAATCTCACTTTAATGATCAAGAGAAACCAGAACCTGAGAATACTAAAGATCAAATTGCATTAGCAAGCATTACAAAAACAAGCTCAGCAAAGAACATGGCAAAGTAGAAATAAATGAGGGGAAAGTTCTTTAACATGCTAGCAGAAACTAAAATTAACAGTAAAGTATATGCTTCAAAGTCCATATTAATAACAATCCAACTAAATACTGATCTATGATATAACTATAATATCCATTCCCCTGATAAAAATCTTCCTTTACAAGATTATTATAGTTTCCAGAAATTGAAATCGCTAAAAGCCTTTGTATTGCAGTTTTATCACAATTTTACCAACGAAGAACACATGAAGTTTACCACCATGAGTTAGCATGAACCTAGAATCAAAATCTGACAAGGAATATAATACCAATGACATAATTCCACAGAAATATAATTCAGCATTAAATAGAGACACCAATCAAGATCAATAAAATTTGGCACAATCTAAAATCACAGGAATTCATGATAGCAAATCCAGCGCTCAAAATGTTGCTCAATTCACTCCTCAAAAAGATAGGTTTGAGTTATGTTTACAGTATGTCTCCACTCAGTCGAACACCACAAGCTTCTGGTACTCCTTGCCAGAAATAGCATCCTCCATGACAGCCACTGGGTCAAGAGCTCCTTCACCTTCCAAGAAAAGCTTCACCAAATTCTTCGAAAATCCGCTCACCAACGCGACCCCTTTCTGCCCACATGGCACTGGAGTCGATCTCGAGTCCCTCAGGTTCCAAAACACAATCTCTGGAATGCAAGAACCGTAACCGCTCTCCCTATACTTCCTACATATCACCTCATAGTCAGTCTCCCAGCTGTTCGCCGATGCCTGATCAAACTCCATGTCGCTGAACACAAAGAGCCTCTTTATCATCTTCTCATCATCCAATTTCCCCTTCTTCGCCACATCCAATATCCGATCAAACACCTTCTGAAAATTGGTGTTCATCCCCCAATCCATGCGCCTCACAAACCCCATCTTATCCACGAGTGTCTCCCCCTCAATTTTGTGGAGCTGGGGGCTCTCGCTGAACGTGATTACCCTCCCCTTCCACGGTTCCTCGCTGAGCTCCGATATCAGCATCCCGAGTGCAACACACACCTCCATCGGCGTCCCCATCATGCTCCCGGACACATCGCAGACTGCAATGCAGTTCTTCAACTTGCCCTTCTCCAACAAATCTTGAACCATCCTGTTCCACTGGAGCTCCGCCACGTCCCCGGTAGCTTTGTCCTCAGCTGAGGCCAGGATCTCGTGGGGAAGCAGAGCCCCTGCCGCGATCTTGGCCTTCCCTTCCTTGACCTTGGTCAAGTAGTCCGAGAACCGCTCCTCGTCGTGCTTCTTGAAGATCTTCGTGTAGGTTTTCATAGCGACCGAGGCGACCCGATTGTACGGCAGCTGGTCCCACTTGCCGGCGCTCATGTAAACCTCTGGCAGATCGAGAACCTTGCGGATCGGGACTAGAACCTCCTTCCTCAGCCGATCGCGGATTCTGTAAGCGTAATGCTCCTCCTCAATCTCCTTGTACTCGTCGATGGAGTCCTTCGGCCACATCCGACGCGCGATGCTCTCGCAGAGCAGCGTCGACCTGTCGAACGACGAGTCCAGCGAGGGGCACCACTTGGCGGCGAGCCCGATCTTGTTCAAGTTCCCCAGTTTCAGCTGCTCGGCGTCGTACGCCAGCATCCCGGCGAAGAGCTCCGAGATCCGATCATGCAAGAACCGGTAGTTCGGGTCTCTGCGGTACCTCTCCAAAGCCCGCGTAGCGAGCTCCACCCTCTTGGATCTCCTTTGCTCCGCCGCCTTCTCGGATTCGATCTTGACCTTGGACATCTCGGCGGCGACCCGCTCCTCCTTGGTCCCCTTCTTGTTTTCCTTGCGAGCAGGCTTCTTCTTTGGGGTCTGGTGGAATCGCCACCGGCGGGTCCCCTTGGCCTTGGCTCCCCGGCGCTGATCCTTGGCGGCCTTTCGGGTGTCGGCACCGTCGAGGAGGCGATAGAGGATCTCAGGGAGGTCCTTGAAGTATCCGAACTCGGCGAAGGAGGCGGTGTTGAGGGCTAGGGTCTTGGGGTGATGGTCGTGGAGCCAGATGGCGGAGGCGTAGAAGCCCTCGCGGTCGGACTTGCCGGTGCCGCGGACGCCACGGAGGTGGCAGACGAGCTTGAGGGCGGTTAGGGAGTTGCGGGCCCAGGCGGCGGTGAGGAGGGCAGTGACGGTGGCGGGAGGGGTGGAGGGGACCACCTGGAAGAAGAAGTCGAGGAGGGAGTCGCCGGAGGAGAGGAAGGTGGGGGAGAAGTTCTCGGTGCGGCCCATCAGTGGCCGGGGCGGCGGCTCGTTGAAGTTGGCGTCCATGAGATCGAGGAAGGCCTCGGCGGTGGGGGCCGCCGGGGTGGGGGCCACGGCTGAGGTGGCGGGGTTGGGGAGGCGGAGGGAGGGTGGGCCCAGGAGGGGAGTGGGGGCTGACATGCTTAAGTTTTTTGGGAGGCGAATTAGGGCTTTGACTTTTTCCATGGTGAGATTTTTAGGATCAGTGACGAAGAGAGAGATAGAGAGAGAGGAGAGCGGGCTGTTATTTTAGCGGGGACGGGGTTGGGCTTTTATATGGTTTGGGTACCGTGGGGGCCAAGTTTCGACGAAGGCGGGTACGGGCGGGGCGGAAATATTTAATGGGCTGACAAGTTCCAACCCGCCGCTGTATTCGGACTGCATCGTTTATTTGCATATGAACAAAACAACAACAGGGACAAGTACTTTTTGGGTGCACGACGTGAGAAAGAAATTCAGCTAGGAATCAAGATGAAGATGCAAACTAAGATTCAGTAGATAATTAGTGCAATTATCTTGGGATAAAACCTGACAATCATAACCATGAACCATCTGCGTAAGCATAGGAAATCCCGCACCAACATCTGTTATCCCATCCCGAGGCTTTATCATCTTCGAATTAACCCAATTAATTACGTATGAAGATCATCTTTCAACTGAAGAAAGGAATTGAAGTTCTTTTGCCCCTTTCCTGTTTTTACCTCATTGGATATTCCCTCGTCATCCTCAGTGCGGGGAGAGGAGGACCTAGAATCAGAATTTTTTTTAACTCACTTGGCGAAGTGGCACGCAGAAACAGGCATAGTGGTTCACCGGTTGGTCGATCGCAGCAGGACGGTTGACCGTAGATGACAAACAAGGCGTGCACAAGAGAAGGCAACATGTCGGTCGACCGGCCCAGGAGATTGATTGACTGACGGGGACCCTGAGATTTAACAGAGGAAGTGTTTTTGTGGGAGCTCTGTTGTTTTGCTAGATGTATCGCAAGTAAGAAATTCACTTCAGATTTTGTCTTCCTCATGGCAGGAGGAGCGATTTTCTAAAAAAGTGTCAAGCAAACACTTGTTGCTTCATCTACGATGAAAGTAGTGTTCGTTTCATGTTATGAAGCTTCAAGCCAGGCGATATGGCTAAGGAATTTTATTTCCAGACTTCAGTTAATAGATTTAGTCGAGAGGTCATTACAATTTTACTGTGATAATAGAGCTGCAGAGCTCTTCTGCAAGAATAACAAGAGCTCAGAAAGATTAAGGCGCATCGACATCAAGTATCTTGTCGTTAAAGATAGAGTTCAAAATCATATTATGTCTGTTGACATTATAAGTATTGCACTTAATATTGCAAATCTACTCACTAAAGGGCTACCATCTATAGTTTTCATGGACAATGTTGCTCGTATGGAGATGGCTAGTCCTAATGATTTTTTAGTTTAGTGGGAGTGGATAATTTTATGTAACATATATTATTTCTTAGTGCACTTTCTGCTGATTCCGATAATAAAGTGATAACTGTTTTTCTTATATTTCTTTTGCGCATTTGAGTTTGTTGAATTAATAGTTAGACTCATTGGAGTTATAAAGTCGACTTGTTGGTGTCATAAAGTTAAATTTATTGGAGTCATAAGATTAGACTCGTTGGAGTTATAAAGTGAAAACCAATTGAAATTGTACCTTATTTAATCAGAGGACATTTCCATGTCACACGTCAACATTTGATTTAAGTCATTAAGTGTTATAAAACTTGTGACATTACCTCAGTTATGCAAAAGATAACGACTGCCACATTCGATGGCAAGGTACTGAATGGACTAGATTATTTTTGAAACGTAGTTTATTGACGGTTAAAGTTTTGGTACCATAAAATTATATGTAATATCCTTCTAGTATGACTTGTTTGGCCCTAGTGGGAGATTGTTAAATTTATTTGAATTAGAGTCTAAATTGATTTGGGCTTACACAAGTCTAATTGAATATTATATACCTGTCTTTATAAACCTATGTTGTTTGACCCGTTTAGAAATTGATCAAGTTAAGTGGTTTGAGTCTTGACATGTTCAGTTACACTTAGCCATTAGTCTAAATAAAGTTATAATGTGGATCACATCTACACATGTGAAACACGTGATATTAACCACGAGCCTAGATCTATGATAAGTTAAACTAGGATTGCCTTGAGTATATAAATATCATTGATAGGATTCTCTCTCTACTACTACGATCTATTCTCTCTTGGATGCATCTCATCTCCTCTAAGGATCAAGAAGAATACTTATTAGCTGGAGAGTAGAATCTTCTCGCTCAATTCTGACGTCCTCGAGATCGTGCAACCTTCGGCATTTCTTTCGTGATGGAATCAGGTATGTCTAAACCCTCATTCCTTTTGATATTGATAAAGAGCCTATTGTTATATGCACGTGATCTTTGTATAGTATAATTTTAAGATCAACAGCACTTACTACGACACCCGCTATAACGTCAGTTATTTAACCGATGTTATTTAGTTTTAAAATTTGTTTTAAACCAACGTTATTTAATTTTTCTGTAGTAGTAATCAATGAGGCCCGTGAAGAAAAATGGACAACCTGATCGAGAAAACCTTAATACACACAAGCCCAAAGCAAAACTCTCTTTTTAAAAGTCATGGTTCCTGACCACCTCAATACCACCAAGTTTCTTGCCTTCCTTCCCTTTCTCTCTGCCTTCCTTTCATCGAGTTAGCTCTCATAGAGGCGTGATCTACTCTTAAGAAAAATCTGCTCGTCTCGATTACAACGAGAGAAGTTTCTTACCTTCTTGAAAATTAAATTTTAAAAGGCATAGTAGTAATCCATAGTTAGTTTTACTGCAATATTTCCATCAGTAGCATCAAGTGTTGGATCGGAGAATCGGTATCAGATTTGAGTGATTCAGGAGTCAAACCCTTTTTTTTTTTTTAGGAGTTTCGAACGCAATGGTGGATGCTGATCAAAGAAATTCTACTATTTGAAGCAGGTTTGTACATATCGGTGAGGAATCAGCGGGTAATCAAGGAGACCGGGTACTAATCAGATTCGGGGAGGCTCCATTCCCCGCAACACCCCTCGTTGGAGCTCGAGGCCGATGAGGACCCGTGGTCCTCGCGCCACCAAAGAGAGATCGTGCAGTGGCGGGCGGCGCCACTGGGAGGTTGCCCTCGATTAAGTCCACGACCTTGTGCTTGAGGTCCTGCTCACCAGTCTCTACGGAGGCGAGGCATAGATTAAGGAGAAAGCTCTCATTGCTCGTCCGGAGATGGGGAAAACTTGGCTTAAGCCATACCACTTGACCGATTAGCCCTCCTTACTATGTTACCTGTTTAGTAAATGAGTCGAGTAGGCCCGATTGTGTCCCCCGTTTTTGAAATCCTGTCACCGCCACTAAGTAGCATCATATGGTTTTATTACTGGATTATCAGTACATAAGATGCTTTGCGTTTTTATTAACAATACACACCAAATGAGTTAACATTTTCTGAGATTTTAAGATCCTTTGTACAATCTCATGTGATCGTTTTCCATTACTGTGTTAGACGAGATCTCAACTCACTTCAAGTTAACATCTTGCGCTGTCGTCTTCATGTAGTCATCCTCATCCTCATCCTCATCCTCATCCTGCCCTGCCGTCTTTTTACCCAGGAACGCGTCCGTCAGAGCCGTCATCGACTGCAGGGAAGCCTCGAGCAGCTCGGAAGCCTATCAAAATATTCAAAACAAATAAACCAACAAACAAATCGAGATTAACGAGAACTAACAATTTGCTTTGCTTTGCTCACCTCTTTCATTCCCAGAATCACCGTGCACTCTTCCAGCGAGCCGACCTCCTTGACACGCAGCTTGTTCAGCAGTGCGATGCAGGAAATAATCGACAATGGTTTCACTGTGAGATCGTCGGTCACACTGTAAGTCACCATGCCCACGCCCTTCACAAACCCACCACTCTCTCCTCCTCCTGCTGCCGCAGTGGCTGCAGTGGCCGCAGTCGCAACATCAGGAGCAACGTAGCGCAGCTCAACCCCCATCAGCTCATTGCATTTGGGGCAGCGAGTGCCAGGGACGTCGGTGTAAATAATGCAGTTGTCACTGCTCATAGCGTAGTCACACCTGTAGAATTTCTTCACGACTGTGGTCGAGCTCGCCTCAACGGGCTCAGTCAAGAAGAGGGTGTTCTTCAAGGGCGAAGAAGATGCTGTTGGGGGATTGAGCAGGAGGTTCTTGTTCTGATTGGATTGAATGTAGGTGTCATCTAAGTTTTCCACGCTCTTGTAGAGGTTAACAATGCAACCCCCCATTTTCTCTTTTGTGAGGAGCTTGATGATGGATCCCACTGGTAGTGAGAGAAGGCTGAAGAGGAAGTCTACTACATCTTTGCCAGCCTCAGCGAACAGGACTTTGTTGGTTTTGGTGTCTGTCAGGAGCTTCAAGCTCAGTTGAGGTGTGGCCATATCTGTGATTTGGAGTTTGTAGCGTGAACAAATTGAGCTTCATCTTGCATCATGCTCTTTTATTCATGTCTACTAGGCCTTGGCCTTGGGCTCTTATTTTGTCCTATTTCTGGTCCTTAGCAAGCAAAGGAGAGGATTCTTCGTTCTTCTCACAAGTTTGCATCTATCTATGCATTAAAAGGGAGAAGGAAAGAATCCCTCTAGAATTTTCCTGTGTCAAATGACAAGAGAAAGCCCTCAAGTTCCAAAATTCAGCCCAGAGGCAGCTCTTTAAATCTCTCTATATATAATATAACTCAAAATTGAAGATCTTTAACTCAAGGTTATTAGACCCAAATCAAGAGCACCAAGCTCTGATACCAGTTGTAAGTCACCTTGAAGGGGGTGAATAGGTGACAAGTTAATCAAATGCAAAACTAATATGGAATTAAAACTAATTGTGCAAACTAAAACTATTATGCAAACACACAAAGTATAATTAAAGAGTGTAGCCGAATTTTCAGTGATGAGCTTTCGACTATCTCCTCAAAATAACCCAAAATTGAGGATCTTTAACTCAAGGTTATTAGACCAAAATCACCAAGCTTTGATACCAGTTGTAAGTCACCTTGAAGGAGGCGAATAGGTGATAAGTTAATCAAATACAAAACTAATACGAAATTAAAATTAATTGTGCAAACTAAAACTATTATGCAAACACACAAAGTATAACTAAAGAGTGTAGCCAAATTTTCAGTGAAGGGCTTTCGACTATCTCCTCAAGATTCTTCTAAATTAAGAGTTGAGATGCCACTATGACTCTCTTGGTTGAGTATAAGTGTGAGCAAACAATCCTAAGTATATAACAATTAAGCACAAGTATATCAAGCACATAAAGATATGAACAATATAAGTATGCAAGATATAAAAACACAAGTGAGAGAGAGAGAGATGAGCAATCACAAACATGGGAGAATTGTTTCAAGATTCGAACACACTTGTTCTACGTCCCCGCCTTCAACACTATGAAGGATTTGTTGGGAATCCTGCTTAACAAGAATCAATCTGACAACTAATCAAGATCACTGAGATATCAACAATCTAATTGGCTAGGTTGGCAAATATCAGGTGGGAGGTTTTCCGTTCAATAGAACGTTCCTTAATTTAAGAACCACCTTTCAATTTCCTTCCTTGTTTAAGCACCAATTAGACTGAATCCAAGTCAGTCTCGGTATGCTGTAAAGTATATCCCCTGTATAAAGGACTTAATCCACTTATACAGTATCACTCAGACTGAATCTAAGTCAATCTCGATATACTGTAAAGTATATCCCCTGTATAAAGGACTTAATCCACTTATACAGTATTACTTAGACTGAATCTAAGTCAATCTCGATAAACTGTAAAGTATATCCCCTGTATAAAGGACTTAATCCACTTATACAGTATTTAGAGTGAGGTACGCTTATAGCGAATCTCCTTAAGACAATTACGTCCCCCGCACCGGTGCTAACGGGATAATGGACGCTGGTCTCCCAAGATACAACACTCTTTCACGGTATTTGGATAGCACTACCAAATCACCGTACGGTCGAACCGTAGTCAACCAGTACCTTCACAGGATCGTTGAAGCAGCGGTACAAGGACAAATTTCAAACGAATATTTGCCTTTAATGGAAGGTAGAAGAATATCTTTCTTCAGAAGTACCAGATTCAGACAACAATTCTTATAAAAGAATCTGTTGAATTTTCTGATTCCTCTTTCAGAACAATTTTACAGAATCTCCGTTGGAAGTCGCTTCGGAAATCGAGTTACGGATTTCCCACTTCCCTATTTGGAAGTCACTTCAGAACTCTACTTTCCAGTTCTGAACGCAGAAAATTGAAGTTCAGAACTCAGAGAGAGAGAAGAGAAGTTGTTGGTGTTGTAGATGTGATTGGTGTGTCTTTCAATTGAGAATTGGAGCCCTTTATATAGCCTTTAGGAGGGGCCAACAGGTTCGAATCCGAGGAAGGCTGCAACCTTTCAACCCAACAGTCACAACTGTTGGCTGCCCAACTGACACACCCAACAGTCACAACTGTTGGCAGTCCACAGTCGCAACTGTTGGCATTCCAACAGTTTAGTCCCATTTAACTTTGAATTAGACAATCTCTAGACTTGAATATCTCATTCATTCGAAGTCAGAATTGAACATGTGAATATACCACGTTCATCCCCAATGGAAGGAGAACACACTCCAACCATCATCCAATTGATTCGATCAACGGATCTCGCCATAATTCATCTCGAAGATTCATACTTATATTCTTCAATTCCAACAATCCCCCACAATGAATGGAGATTCAAGGAAATGACACACAAAGAGACTGACTCTATTGTGAAAGGTACTTGAGAAAAGAAACTGCATAAGGATAGGTGAACTAGGTCTTGAACCTTCCATAGCGAAAGCTTTATCGGACTTACTGGCTAATCAGTGAACTAGGTCTTGAACTGTTAGCCGTTAGTGTAAGCCAAGTCAACAAGCTTCACACAGTAACTTTCCAAATCAACTTTGGTTCTCTGTTGTGTCCGTTTTGGCCCTGGACATTCTTGGTTTCAGAGAGTATTTTTAGGGAATAACAGCCTCCATAGAGATTCCCAAAGAGCCGACCCAACTCTATACTCACATAGGTGATGGACCTATTAAGAGTAGTCTACTCTACTCCACTTATTTAGTAACAAGATATAGGCATCATTAAAAGCGTTAAGCTTATCCTTAACCCACTTGTAGAAAAGCACTTATGTGCACCTTAGGAATGGATTGGAGTCAAGCTCCCAAGTGCTTACTTGCTGAGTCAATCATAACTAGTTTTTCCTCTTGAACTTAGTCCGTGGGATCTCCAGTCGCTAAGTGAGGTTTCCATTAAGCTGACTCGGTAAGGTTAGGCTTTTAGACCCATTCCCCTCGATGCGCAGTTTATACGCTCTCCACTTAAACCTTTAGTAAGCGGATCCGCTAAATTATCCTTTGATCCTTTGACGATACAAAGTCAATAGAGATAATTCTATTTGAGAGCAACTGCTTCACGGTATTATGTCTACGACGAATATGTCTAGACTTACCGTTGTATATCACATTTTGTGCCCTAGATATAGCTGCTTGATTGTCGCAGTGTATACATATAGCGGGCACTGGCTTTTGCCATAACGGTATATCTTCTAAGAATTGTCGAAGCCATTCTGCTTCTTCTCCAGCCTTATCTAAGGCTATGAATTCTGATTCCATAGTGGAACGGGTAATACATGTTTGCTTAGAAGATTTTCAAGATACCGCTGCTCCTGCTAGAGTAAATACATATCCGCTAGTTGATTTTGATTCCTCAGAATCTGCAATCCAATTAGTATCATTATATCCTTCCAGTACAGGAGGATAATATCCATATCTCAAGGCATATTCCTTGGTATGTGATACGTAACCCAATACTCGTAGTAGAGCGGTCCAATGTAGATCACTAGGATTGCTAATGTATCTACTTAACTTGCTTACAGCGTAAACAATATCGGGTCTAGTGCAATTCATTAAATACATTAGACTTCTGATAATCTGAGAATACTCCAACTGGTGTATTCCAGTTCCTGTATTCTTATGAAGGTGGACGTGTGGGAGAAAAGGATTTGTATTCTCTTTTATCCCATGATCCTTGAATCTTTCTATTATCTTATCCACGTAGTAAGATTGAGATAGACTGATTCCATCTGGTGTTCTAGTAATTTTAATTCCTAAAATTACATCAGCAACCCCCAGATCCTTCATATCAAAACTGTTGGATAACATTCTTTTAGTGGACTTAATAATTTCAATATTAGTCCCAAGTATCAACATGTCGTCTACATAAAGACAGACAATGATACATGTATCTCCAACTGTTTTTCGTGTAAACACACTTATCGCATTCATTGATAGTAAATCCATCTTTGATCATGACACCATCAAATTTCTCATGCCATTGTTTTGGAGCCTGTTTTAAACCGTATAAGGATTTTACCAATTTACACACCTTGTGTTCTTGCCCTTGACTTTAAATCCTTCAGGTTGCTCCATATATATCTCTTCACTTAATTCACCATTTAAGAATGCAGTCTTGACATCCATTTGATGGATATCTAAGTTGTGCAATACTGCAATCGCAATCAACATCCGTATGGACGTTATTCTTGTTACTGGTGAATAAGTATCGAAGTAGTCAAGTCCTTCTTTTTGTCGATAACCCTTGGCTACTAATCTAGCCTTGTACTTATCGATAGATCCATCGGGTTTTAATTTTCGTTTGAAAATCTACTTACACCCAATTGGTTTACTTCCAGGAGGCAAGTTTACCATTCCTAAGTATGATTACTTAGTATGGATTCTATTTCGCTATTTATAACTTCTTTCCACATTTGTGCTTCTGGGGTTGACATAGCCTCTTTAAATGTTTGAGGCTCGCTCTCAATAGCGTATGCTATGAAATCTGGACCAAAAGATTTTGAGATTCTAGATCTCTGACTTCTTCTTGGTTCAATTTCCGCATTTACAATTGGTTCCTCGGGGCTTTCGTCCCTGAACGCCATCTCGTGTGTTCTTTTCCCAGAAGTCTTATCTACTTCCCGTTTGTACGGAAAGATGTCTTCAAAAAACACAGCATCTTGAGATTTGATAATCATGTTTACATGAATATCAGGTATTTCTGATTTATGAACCAGAAACCTGTAGGCACTGCTATTCAAGGCATAGCCTATGAATATGCAGTCCATAGTTTTTGCTCCCAACTTAGTCTTTTTGGGTAATGGTGCCAGCACCTTTGCAAGGCACCCCCACATTTTGAGGTAATGGTAGGAAGGTGTCCTTCCATGCCATAACTCGAATGGTATTAGACCAAATTTCTTGCGGGGTACTCTATTTAGAATATGATTTGCAGTTAATAGAGCTTCCCCCCACAAGTTCTGAGGAGCTCCAGAACTTACGAGCATGGAATTAACCATCTCCTTCAAAGTTCTGTTCTTCCGTTCAGCAATTCCATTCTGCTGAGGAGTGTATGGTGCTGTAGTTTGATGTATTATACCAAAACTAGCACATAACTCACTAAAATCATTTGATTCATATTCTCCGCCTCTATCGGATTTTAGAATCCTGATTTTCTTGTTGAGTTGATTCTCAACTTCGGCCTTATATGTTATAAACATATTTATTGCCTCATCTTTACTGTTTAAAAGATACACATAACAGTATCTTGTACAGTCATCAATAAAAGTAATGAATACTTTTTACCGCCTCTAGTTGGCATAAACTTCAAGTCACATAGATCGCTATGAATTAACCCTAAAGGTTCTGTATTTCGATCTATTGAGTGAAATGAATTTTTAGCAAACTTGGCCTCAACACAAACCTCACACTTGCGAATTTCTTCCAAGTTGAGTTTAGAATATATCCCAGATTAGACAAGTTCTTTAAAGACTTGTAATTTACATGCCCTAATCTAGCATGCCACAAATTAGGAGACTCAAGCAAATAAACAGAAGAATTTTCTTTATTTATAAGCTTCGGGTACAAATACACAGACTTTTTGTCTACCACTGCAACATTATCTTTAAAAAGACCATCAACAAGATTCTTATTTTGTTTGAGACGGCTGCGACATTCATTCGCCTTATGCTCCTCTTTGTTGCAGATGTAGCAAGTTCCCTTGAAGCGCATGTTCTTGCCTTCTTGGACCTTGCCTTTGTACCCCTGGGAAGTCTTCTTCCGCTTTAAGCCTTTGGAAGTAGACGCTTTCCCCTTTGAGTCTTCGATCACATTTGCTTTTGCTTCGTAGGAGTTCTTACTGCTCCTTTTCTCGGACTTTCTGTTGTCCTCCTCGATTCGAAGCCTCACAATGAGATCTTCCAACTTCAACTCCTTTCGCTTATGCTTCAGGTAGTTCTTGAAATCTCTCCACGCAGGTGGGAGTTTCTCCACGATAGTAGCCACCTGAAAAGTTTCAGGTAGGATCATACCTTCGGCTTCTATCTCGTGCAAGATAAGTTGGAACTCTTGCACCTGACTGATTACAGTCTTGCTGTCCACCATTTTGTACTCTAGAAATCGTCCTACGACGAACTTCTTGGTACCAGCATCTTCAGTCTTGTACTTCTTGTCAAGACTGGCCCATAACTTCTTTGCCGTTGTTATAGGACTGTAGACATTGTAAAGAGAATCATCCAGTCCATTTAAAATATAATTTCGGCAAAGGAAATCACATTGAGTTCATGCATCAGTTGCAGGCTCTGGTGGATCTTCTTGCAGGAATCTGGCCAGATGAAGAGTGGTCAAGTAGAAGATCATCTTCTGTTGCCACCTCTTGAATTCTGTGCCATCAAATTTTCCTGGCTTCTCCGGCTTCGAGTTAGAAAGCGGAGTAGGCATCAATGCTTGTAGCATGTTTGGTGCCTTGCTTGAGCTATCTTGATTTGTCTCAGACATCTTCTGCAAGTTCAAGCAGAACAGAAGTAAGAAACGTTAATTGTCTTAAGATTGTTGGGAATCCTGCTTAACAAGAATCAATCTGACAACTAATCAAGATCACTGAGATATCAACAATCTAATTGGCCAGGTCGGCAAATATCAGGTGGGAGGTTTTCCGTTCAATAGAACGTTCCTTAATTTAAGAACCACCTTTCAATTTCCTTCCTTGGTTTAAGCACCAATTAGACTGAATCCAAGTCAGTCTCGATATACTGTAAAGTATATCCCCTGTATAAAGGACTTAATCCACTTATACAGTATCACTCAGACTGAATCTAAGTCAATCTCGATATACTGTAAAGTATATCCCCTGTATAAAGGACTTAATCCACTTATACAGTATTACTTAGACTGAATCTAAGTCAATCTCGATATATTGTAAAGTATATCCCCTGTATAAAGGACTTAATCCACTTATACAGTATTTAGAGTGAGGTACGCTTATAGCGAATCTCCTTAAGACAATTACGTCCCCCGCACCGGTGCTAACGGGATAATGGACGCTGGTCTCCCAAGATACAACACTCTTTCACGGTATTTGGATAGCACTACCAAATCACCGTACGGTCGAACCGTAGTCAACCAGTACCTTCACAGGATCGTTGAAGCAGCGGTACAAGGACAAATTTCAAACGAATATTTGCCTTTACTCTTCTGGAGGAGCACCCACTGTTGAGGACGATGGAAGGTAGAAGAATATCTTTCTTCGGAAGTACCAGATTCAGACAACAATTCTTATAAAAGAATCTATTGAATTTTCTGATTCCTCTTTCAGAACAATTTTACAGAATCTCTGTTGGAAGTCGCTTCGGAAACCGAGTTACGGATTTCCCACTTCCCTATTTGGAAGTCACTTCAGAACTCTACTTCCCAGTTCTGAACGCAGAAAATTGAAGTTCAGAACTCAGAGAGAGAGAAGAGAAGTTGTTGGTGTTGTAGATGTGATTGGTGTGTCTTTCAATTGAGAATTGGAGCCCTTTATATAGCCTTTAGGAGGGGCCAACAGGTTCGAATCCGAGGACAGGCTGCAACCTTTCAACCCAACAGTCACAACTGTTGGCTGCCCAACTGACACACCCAACAGTCACAACTGTTGGCAGTCCAACAGTCGCAACTGTTGGCATTCCAACAGTTTAGTCCCATTTAGCTTTGAATTAGGCAATCTCTAGACTTGAATATCTCATTCATTCGAAGTCAGAATTGAACATGTGAATATACCACGTTCATCCCCAATGGAAGGAGAACACACTCCAACCATCATCCAATTGATTCGATCAACGGATCTCGCCATAATTCATCTCGAAGATTCATACTTATATTCTTCAATTCCAACAGGATTTTCACTATAAGGATCCCGCAAGATCACTCGGTGCTAACACCTACAACGAGCTCCCTCAAGAACTTTTGGAGCCGCAAGTCCCTCACTTATTCCCGCAAGAGTAGCACACGCGAACCCGCAAGCTCGCCGAAGCCGCAACATCTACAACTCCTCAAATATAAGGGTGGAACACTTATGATCCCTTCTCTTGATCGCAAAAACAAACTCTCTCACAATAAGAATCCTAGAAGATGAACATAGCAATAAAAAGTTCAAACTTGTGTGAGAAAAACTAGATAAATGTTGTGGTGAAAAACTCAAGAAATCTCTTTTGAAAACTCAAGAAAACACTCTTGAAAAGCTCTCTTTTTGATATGAAAGTTTAGCCCAAAAATTTGTTGAAAAACTTATGTTGAATGATAGAAAAAAAAACTAGCTCCAAAACACTCCTCAAAATCTTATGTAAAACTCACGTAAAAATTTCATATTTATAGGCCAAGAAAAACTAGTCGTTATGATTCAAATACTGCCAGAAATGGCCTGTCAATCGATTGCCCGGTCGACCGACCAATAGTCAAATTTCTGACCGTTGGAGCTTGGCAGTCGAGGCAGTCGACCGACCTCAGGCTGGCCGGGCAGTCGACCGACCTCAGACCCAGCCTGTGCAATAAGCTAAATTTGATCACAGTTTTAAGGCCTAAAACATTAGAATTTGAAAATAAGTATATAGGATGGATTTGTAGAACTTGAAGTCTTATTTCTAATGCAACTTAAATCAAATCAATATCATTTCAGTGTAGAAAGTTATTAATAAAATACTGAAGGTATTAAACCAGAAACTGTAAACTATTTTCAGAATAAGAATAAACTTCAACACAATATTTGATACCTTTAACATTTGAATCAGAAAATGATTATTGAACAAGAAATATAGCCTTGAAAGTTGTCTTTGAAATTCAATTTAATCCATGTTAATTGAATATAAGAAAAAAGTTATGGTCAGAAAACTATAAGGGTGTCAAGCAAATCAGCAGAACGGTTGACCGCCCGGTCGACCGAGAAAACCCGAGAGCTCTGCAAACTCAGTCGGTCGACTGGTCAGTCAGCCGATCTTTACTGCGGTCGACCGATCAGTCGACTGAGCTCAAGTCACATAGGCTTGTGCATGTCTTGTGCATGTCGGTCGACCGCAAGCAGCCCAAAAACAGTTTTAACAACCTTTTAAAATACATCTTAAATTTCACACAATCTCTATAAAATTCATAAAAATAAGTTCATTAGAATACTTTGAGGTACAAATATGTGTGATAAAAAATCAATATATTACAAACATGTAAAATATTTTTGAGATATAGAATTTAAAGCTTAAAACAAAAAGTATTTTTCGAAAATCAAACTTTTTTTTTGTGTGTGTGTGTATAAGCTTGAGCAATTCACAACTAATCTATCCTTTACATTTTATCTTAAAATAAAATCTTTAAAACTTACAAACATGACACAAGTCTTCTTGAAAATCTTCTTCTCCATTTCGACTTGGTCCAAACTTGATTCATGAGCTAGACTTTCTTTTGAGTGTTTGATGCGATTTTGATACAATTTTGACGTGCGAGCTCTTGAATCAACACGTGGTTGCTTCAAAACTTGACTTTAAATCTTTTGTTGAAGCTAAACACCGACTAAGATCTTGATAGAAAATCTGAAACTAAATGAACACAAGATCATTAGTAATATAACTATATGAGTTAATCATCATCAAAACTAGAGTGATGGGCCTTTGGACCAACAAAGCCTTCATCTTTTGACTTCAAAAAGTATATGTGGCAAAAGCGAGAATGGTTGTCGATGAAGGTAATAAAGTATTTCATACCACCTCTAGTCACAAAGGTCTTGATGTCACAGGTGTTCGAATGAATCAGGTCCGACAAATTTGTACTCCTTGTAACAGTTGAAAAGGCTTTCTAGTGATCTTGGCTTATATACAGACTTCACATTTTTCAGGCTTATTACTCTCACAATTTTGAAGTAAGCCTAATTTCTTCATATTTAACATTTTCCTGTAGTTTACATGACCTAGTCTGTTATGTCATAGAGTAGAAGAGTACTCCAAAGTAGAGATTTCATTGATAACTAAGGTGGGTGCAGTAGTACTTATCTTACACATGTCATAAGCGTGGTAAGCATTGCCAAAATACATCTTCTTGTAAGATAATATATCCTTTCCACCTTTAAAATCTAGCTTAATTCCCGTATCACACAACGAGCTCCCAGAAACTAGATTCTTGAAAATTGATGGGACATATTTCACATTCTTCAATGTGATAGTGTTCCCTGAAATAAGGGTCAACACCATGG
Source organism: Agave tequilana (assembly GCA_038442645.1). Classification (NCBI taxonomy): domain Eukaryota; kingdom Viridiplantae; phylum Streptophyta; class Magnoliopsida; order Asparagales; family Asparagaceae; genus Agave; species Agave tequilana. The sequence continues at coordinate 180,357 of JAVJIF010004009.1, read as the reverse complement.
TCCCGGTTCCAAGCACCGCAGCAGTGGAACGAATAGCCATTGACATGTTCTTCTTTGTAACAACATAGGTGAAGAATAGATCTTTATTGGAGTAGACATGACATGTAGCACCTGTATCTAGCCACCAATCAAAGTTGTTAGAGGTAGCGGTCACCTGGAAGAGCATAGCAACAAAGTTGTCATCCTGATTGACATGGTGGGCCTCCTCCTTTTCTTCTTTCTTTGATGCTTTACTGGCCTTAGCAAAGTGGCCTTACTTGTCGCAGTTGAAGCATCTATCAATCTTCTTGAACTCTTTCTTTTACACGTTCAGGTTCTTTGAATTTTGGTTCTTCTTCTTGAATTTTTTCTTCTTGAAAAAATCTTTGTCGGACTTGGAAGTCATCAAATTAGCAGGCACCTTCTGCTTGGCAAGTAGTTCGTACTTTGCTCGAGCCCTGATCTTGTCCTCAATCCGAATGAACCTCTTTAGGTCAGATAGCGACACCTGTTTCTTTATTCTACGAATGTCAATGGAGAATGACATCTAAGAAGGAGGAAGCTTGTTGATGATGGCACAAGAGATGAAGGTGTTGCAGAGGGTGGCCTTCTCATCCTTTAGGTTCATTACAAGTTTTTCAAGCTCCTTAGCCTGAGGCAGAACTTCAATATCATCATCAAACTTGAAATCTAAAAATTTATTTTTAAGATGATATTTGAATAGCTTCTCCTCGTCTTTATATTGGTCTTCTAAAACATTCCAGATATCTCTTGCAGAGGGTTTCTTAGAGTAAATATTTGCAAGATGATCTGCAAGACAGTTGAAGAGATAGCTCTTGCAGAAGTGGTCATCTCGTTCTCATGATGCTTCCGTCTCCAAATCCTCTTTAAAGTTGGGCTTCTCTTCTAAAATGACATATTAAACTTTAAGAGTTACATCTCAAAGGTTACTTTACAACGCCAAACATTGAAGTTTGATCAGTTAAAATCTCCAGGTTCAGGTAATCCGCTCCAATAGTTTTACCAGGGTCCATAACTAAGCCAAATATTGCTTTAAGATTATTAGAACAATATGAGAAATACAGACTAGAGAAGTAAACTTTTCTTTAATCTTTATAAATTGTAAAACGAGATTAGAGCGTTCCGAATTGCAAAGTGACTCCGAAAAGGCGACTCCGAGGTTGGAGTGTTCTTAAGTAGTAGAGTTGTTGTGCGTTCTTGAACGCTGTGATTGAAGTAATATTTGGTTTACTCTGGTACAAGAATCCCAAAGCCAAATTATCCCCAGGAATAGCAGTTGAAGAACTCTAGTGTGCACCGACCAGACTCTTCGGTGATCTTGATCTGAACAGACAAGTGACCTTTCGGTTTAATGCAGGATAGAGCTCTATTTACAACTGAACACACTCTTGTTAATTAGGTGATCTTCTTCTTATTTTTGTCATCTCTCAAATGAACTACAAGAGAGCCTATTGTAGAATTCCACTAGTAACTCAAGAGTCATCATCCCTTAATGAAGGTAGCTCAAGGGTCTTATTTAGATTCAATGAATTTAGCTCAAGGGTCACCAACTCATAATGAGAGAAACCCAAAGGGTTATGTCTAGATTCAATTAATGTATCCCAAGAGTCATTAGCCCCTTTAATAAGGAAAGTTTGAGGGTTATTAATCACTAAATGAGAGAAGCTCAAAAGGTTATCAACTCATAATGAGAGGGTTATCAATCACTAAATGAGAGAAGCCCAAAAGGTTACCAACTCATAATGAGAGATTTCAAGAGTCTTGTTTTCAGATTCATTGTAAGAAGTCCAAAGGTCTTGGTTCATGAATCATACTTAACCCAACTAGTTTGTACTTATGAGGAGAATTATTAGCTAAAACTATTTTAGTATGACAAAAATTAAATGTTACTAATATATGTAAATTGAATACATATAGTTTGAAAACTATTTTATGTTTTGAAAAACCAATTTTGCACAAAATATCTAACAACCCGGTAGTCATCGATCTTTCCATTGCAACACATCTAAACTTTTGCTTTTTCTTCTTCTTTTTCGCCTTGGCATCTCTGCCGATCTCCGTCGACTCCACATCTCCTTCTCTATCTTGAGCACTCGAACACAGATACATTATTGTAGCTCTGATACCACTCGTTGGGATTGAGTTTCCTGCCGGCGATCTCAACACGCCATGAAATCGATAATCTTGAGCACAAAAAATGAGAAAATAATAAACACAAAAAGAACATAAGATTTAAAATAGTTCGATCAAACCCGGCCTACATCAACTGGGCATCATCGATGTGAAATCCGCTATGAGAGAGAATACTATAGTACAAGTCTCTCACCTCACCCTCTCCCTCTTATTCATTGATTCACGTCACCTTCAAAGCTACATCTCATCTAATTCATGAGAAATTATACACAATACTGTAAAGAAATCTTAGCACTACACATTATTTAGTAATAACCCAAAAGCCCGTTAGGCATAAAAACCTGCACAGATGTCAAACCGGATACTAGACACAATCTCAACACGTGTGCAAAATAGAGATGTTCAAATGGAGGACAGAATTGGATCAGTAGGGGAGGAAGAGGTATATAGATGAATATTATGTCAATCAATCAATACATTTAAATTCTTCAAGATATTTTACTCATTATGTTTTTGAGATTTTGTCTCAGGGTGTCGCACTGTTGAAGGCTTCATTGGAATCGAATACTGCTCTCACTGATGTTTTCTTTGGGTTATCTTCTCCCTTGTCGCTCAACACTAGTTCTGCATGAGTATTGTCATTGAATCCACCATTTCGACGTTTTCAGTACTGCAGAAGTGAAGTCTCTGATTGTGTGCGCTTTAGCTGCTTTAGCCAGAGAGCTATGCATGCTTGGTGAACCACTTCGTCATTACCTTTTGCTTAGCTCCTTGAATCATTGAAGTGATTCTTAATTTATCTTGGTTACTATAATGTTTGTCTTTTTGGATCATTTAGCTTGTGAGTTTATGCATTACTAATTGTTCTATGATGAATCGAAATCGAGCAGCGAATCCTGTGACTGTCCATCAAGAATAAAGGTAGCATTGCATGAAGTAGAATCATATAGTTTTATTACTGAATTATCACTACATAAGATGCTTTGCGTTTTTATTAACAAGACACACCAAATGAGTTAACATTTTCTGAGATTTTAAGATCCTGGGTACAATCTCATGTGATTGCTCTCCATTATTTTGTTCGACGAAATGCGTCAACGAGGTTCAATTCAGTTCAAGTTAACATCATGCGCTGCTGGCTTCAGGTAGTCATCCTCATTCTCATCCTCATCCTGCCCTGCCGTCTTCTTACGCAGGAACACATCCGACAGAGCCGTCATTGACCGCAGGGAAGCCTCGAGAAGCTCCAAAGCCTATCAAAATATTCAAAACAAATAAACCAACAAACAATTTGACACACAGCGAGCCAGAGATTAACAAAAACTAACAAACAATTTGCTTTACTTTGCTCACCTCATTCATTCCCAGAGTCACTGTGCACTCTTCCAGCGAGCCAACATCCTTGACACACAGCTTGTTCATCTGCGCCATGCAGGAACTAGTCAACATTGGCGTCACAGTGAGATCGTCGGTCACAGTGTAAGTCACCACGCCCATGCCCTTCACTAACCCACCGCTCTCTCCTCCTCCTGTTGCTGCGGTGGCCGCAGTCGCAACATGGGGAACAAAGTAGTGCAGCTCAGCCGTCATCAGCCCATTGCATCTGGGGCAGCGAGTGCCAGGGACATCTGTGTACACACTCCAGCACAAAAAGTCCATAGTGTGCAAGCACCTGTAGAATTTCTTCTTCACGACTGTGGGGGCTCAGTCAAGAAGAGGGTGTTCTTCGAGGGCGAAGAAGATGCTGTTGGGGGATTGAGCAGGAGGTTCTTGTTCTGAATGGATTGGATGTAGGTGTCATCTAAGTTTTCCAAGCTCTTGTAGAGGTTATCAATGCAACCTGCCATTTTCTCTTTTGTGAGGAGCTTGATGACGGATCCCACTGGCACTAAGAGAAGGCTGAAGAGGAAGTCTACTACATCTTTGCCAGCCTCAGCGAACAGGACTTTGTTGGCTTTGGTGTCTATCAGGAGCTTCAAGCTCAGTTGAGGTGTGGCCATGTTTGTGATTTGGAGTGTGTAGCGTGAACAAATTGAGCTTCATCTTGCATTACGCTTTTTTATTCATGTCTGCTAGGCCTTGGCCTTGGGATCTTCTTTTGTCCTATTTCTGGTCCTTAGCAAGCAAAGGAGAGGATTCTTCCTTCTTCTCTCAAGTTAGCATCTATCCATCTGCGCATTAAAAGGGAGAAGGAAAGAATCCCTCTTGAATTTTTCTGTGTCAAATGACGAGAGAAAGCCCTCAAGCTCTAAAATTTAGCCCAGAGGCAGCTCTTTAAATCTCTCTATATATAAAATAACCCAAAAAGGGTTGCAGCCAGCCGGCCGTGGCGACCACATATTTTAACCTTTTCTTTCGTGTAAACCCTACGGCGTAATGTGTGAGCCGTTCAGGCCAAGAGGGAAAGATTTTCTCCCTTTTCAGTGATGAATTGCACTGAAAATTGTTTGATGAGAAGAAGAAAGAAGAGAGAGAGAGAAAGGAGAAGAGAGAGAAAGAATTAACAAGAATCTTTTTTTTTATTTAGATCCCAAGCGAGGGAGCGTTGATCTCCGAGCCAGTCCTTCTTAGCGTCAGCTCGGATCAGATCTGAGCTGATCCAAGCTCTTTTCCTCCTCTTCCCGGGTGAACCAAACGTTTGAGCTCAAATTTGAGCTCAATTTCTTCCGTCTCCCTCCCTCTTCCAATAAAACAAAGAGGCCCTCTGAGGACATAACGAGAATTCGTTCAAAATAATACATACATTGATATGAGCCCCTCGAGTATACCAACCCCCATGCTCTGTAGGAGAGTGGGACTGTTGTTAGCAAAACGTGATACAAACGAATAAGAAAAATTCGTGTATAATTCGTTAGCAACTTAAAAATATGTTTAAGAAAACAGCAATAAAAAAGAGAATAGAACAAATACGTCAAAAATACATAACATGTTTAATATGCATACCCCTAAAAAACGAATGTAAAAAAATGGATATATGGTATAATAAAACAAATAAAAATGACTTCATATAGTATAATAACCAATAAATTTTTTATACTAGCAAAAAACTCAAGTTTCAATTATGTTTGTTAAGATTTACTTTTTCTTTTCCTTTTCTAATAACATTTTAATTTTAAATTAGTTTAAGATTTATCTATATATTTTAACTTTTCTAATAAGATTTTGAAAACTTTCCTATTTTTGTTATACTGGTCCAAGATTTAAATTATAATTGGTTATGCTTCATTGAGTTTTATTTCCTTTTTCTAACAAGATTTTGAATTCTTTCTATTTGTAATTTATCATATTTGAATTGTGATCAGGATCAGATCTTTAGATTCCAATTAGTATTTTTTTTCTTTTTAAAAAAATATTTTAAATTATATTTCCTTAAAATTGCAAGTCATAATTTTAGGGGAAAAAAATCTTTTCAAAATTTGGACCCCAGAGAGGAGGTAGCTCTCCACAAACTCATCACCACATTGTTTTGTTCACTACTATATATATCATCACTCAAATGCAATTCAGCATTCAGGCATACGGGGATAATGATGATCCATCTAGCTATTGAAAGATGTACACGCATTGGAGAAGAAAAACTCGATATTGAATTTGTGTAGTAGTATAAGATTTGGAATAGAAATAGTCTTTTTTAGAATTAGAAGTAGTCTTTTTTCTTTTATTGACTTTTTATTATTTCTTTTAAGAGTTCTTTTATGATTATGTATTATTTAAGCTTGAGTGATTAGAATTTCTTGTTTGTGTTAAATTATTTATAAATAGGTATCTTTATTTTCAGTGTAAAAAAGACTTATTTTATGAAAATTCAGATTATTAGACTTCCTCTCTCTAATTACCCTTTTTCTCTCTTCTCTATCTCTCTCTAAATTCTCTCTTCTTCTCTCTTCCTGTCTCTTTTTTCTTTCTCTCTCTCTCTCTAGTTCTACGTATAGCCTCTTTTATTTCTCTGCCTTCAATTCAAAAAAATTTCTTCTCTCTTTCTAAATTCTTCTCTATCTCTCTCTAAATTATCTCTTATTCTCTTTCATCTTCTCTCTTTTTTCTCTTTCTAGTCCTACATCACATGCATACTACAAAGTAGGAGAAAGAAATGTCACTAGTTGAAGTAGTAGAGTCCGGACTAGTTTTTCCAAGTGAGGAGTCCCCAAACAAAGCTTATCGCCCTCCACCACCGCCATTGTCAAGTTGAGTAGAAGCCAGCTCAGTCTCCTTAAGAACAATATGTTTTCAAGAGATCACGGTACACCTATGGAGGTGCGCCTGCAATATTGTCCGTAGGCTGGCGCCTGACGACTCTATTTTAATGCTGGTGGACGGAGCAGGCTGAGGCTGCCACTTCCCGCCGGCAGCTTTTTCGGCAATGTGATGTGCAGAGTATAACAGTGGTCCCCAAGGCTGACGAGATCGTATCAAATCCTGTCGGATTTCAGAGCTGAGAGGATTCTTGAAGAGATTGCAAAAGCGAATGATGAGTATGTTAGATCCCTTGTAGACCTCCTAAAGACGAGAATAAGCAATGGTATGTAAGGACTTGGTGGAGTTGCCCAAATCCTTATATACTCAAGACCTGTAACGCCCTGATCCTGAGGGTACAGAGACGTTACTGCGACGTATATACGTAGGCCGAAAATACTCTCGCATATATACGCTAAGCATTAGTACAGACAAGAATCAGAGTTCAAAAATATGTGGTGCATTATGCATTCTAACATATGAGTACAATTATAAAGTTATCACAGGATGTGATACAATATTATAAGAATATTACATCACTGATAGGCGCAATTGCGAGAATACAAAGAGATATACAAGTATGAACAATACAAAAGGTGCTTACGAGTTACAGAATAAAAAATTCGAGAGACCAGCAGGAGGCCTGAAAGGATGGGGGCCCAGACGGTCTGCCGATGATTCACGATTCCGCTGTGCATCTCTGATCAGCAATTAGGAGAATCCACAAACTTCAAGTTTCAGATCTAAACATGAGAATCCAGGAGAGTCAGAAACTCAACAATGAGTGGTGTAGTGAATGTCAAATGGCGTGCATGAATAAGCACACGTGTATCAATAAATTCGATTTATAAACAAGCATTGAAAACCATGTCGTGAGTACAGGCATACAGGAATAGATAGAGAGATAGTAAGTAATAACAAGTAGGGAACATGCATGGTATAATATGATAAGAACAGGAGAGTGGTGGAATAGAACACAAGTGGTAAGCCAGGATGTAACGTATGTAATATAATAATAATAATAAAATCAAAAATCTAAAGTAAAACTCGATGAAAGCAAATACGGCAAAACCAGCGGTACAAATACAATCTATAGCTTCATGAGATAAGTATGTTGAAGGAATAATCCAAATAAGAAAACCCTCATCTATATACCGTATATCTCACGTCATCATAAGCTAAGTCCATACGACCCGAATTGTAAAATACACAACGAATTATTAATTGGCATCTTTTATTATAATGACTTGTCCTACTCAGATGTCTAGGTATGTAGACTAGCGTCCTGGTACACATATATCCACATTTGAGTAAAGTAAGATTATTATTAGAAACTGATGATGAGACTCATGAGTTATGTTTACTATGGGTTCCGTGCATATTCAGAACAACAACCCAATTAACCTGACATTTAGCCAGGTCTGTGCCGCGAAGCACTCATGATGAATAAATTGCAATAGCCGGGGTGTAAGATCTACCCCGCCCGGAACACCTGGGGCCCACAAGTAGAACCTCAATATTTTAGTTGTACAACATTCCTATACCATTGTAAAGAAAACTACAATTGAAGTCCATCAGTTTCCCCCTTACCTGGTATAAAAAGACCTTTTTATGATTTATTATGTAATTATCAATTTATGGGAATAGCAGGAGCAGGACATGATCAGGAATTCAGGAGTACAAAAGTACATGTATAACATGAGTACTATAGATTCAAGTCATTATATATATAATACAGGATAACAGGCACATGATTCCCGTAAATATGATAATCATATGTTAAGTGTTAACATGATAGGTGTGTTGGCCCAAAGGCCCATCACTCTAGTTTTGATGATGATCAACTCATGTAGTTATAGTACTAATGATCTTGTGTTTATTTAGTTTCAGATTTATGATCAAGATCTTAGTATGTGTGTAGCTTCAACAAAGGATTTAAAGTCAAGTTTTTGGAGCTAGCACGGTTTGGATTCACGAGCCTATGCATCAAGATCATATCAAGTACTCAAGAGGAGTCGAGCTCGTTGGATCGTGTTTGGACCAAGTCAAGAAGATGAGAAGACTTCAAGTGAAGACTTCATGAAGACTTGTGTCTAGATTTGTTTTTATAAGATTTTGTTTTAGATAAAATGTAAAGGATAGAATAGTTGGTGGATTGCTCAAGTATATCTATACACACACTCTCTTGATTTAGATGAGTTTTTTCATAAAAGAATTTTCATTTTGGAAAAATGCAAAAGAGTTTTCTTTTTGAAAAATACCGGTTTGGTTTTTGGTATTCTAGTTTACATGTTTTAACCAAAACCGTATTTAGAGCTTATTGTCAAAAACATAGATATTTCATCTTGTTTGTGTAGTGGATCATATCCATACACTCTATGCTTTCAAAGAGTTTAAATATCTTATTTTTGTATTTGGAGAAGTTTTGAAAAAAAACCAATTTTGGAAAAATACAGTTCTTGTTTTTGACCAAAATTTTCAAGTTACAAAAATAGTCCAAATTATTTGTAACATGCCTTGATTTTGTGCAAGCATGTTTGTTTATCAATGTATAATGTTAAAACTATTTTTGTAGATTTTTGGTAATTTTATGGGATTTTATTTGAGCCAAAATGACCAAGTTTTCTTTCCCAAAAATCTGTTTTCTGGCTTCAGCCGGTCGACCGGGCCGGTCGACCGCGCGACGTGCACAGCGTGCACGCCAGTCTGGCTGGAGGGCCGGTCGACCTGGACGGTCGACCGTCCAGAGAGCTCTGCTCTCTGGAAAGCCCCGGTCGACCGGGCCGGTCGACCGGACAGAGAGACTGCTCTCAGTATCCAGGCCTCGGTCGACCGGGCCGGTCGACCGCTGCCCCAACGGTCAGAAATCTGACCGTTGGCGGTCGACCGGGCGGTCGACCGTCAGCTCTGTCTGGCCCATAACGGCTAGTTTTTGGAGCCCTATAAATTGGGCCATTTGGGGGCTGTTTTACACAAGATTTTTAAGTGGGTTTTGAGCCAGTTTTTCCAACTCTTTTAAGAGGTTTTCTCCACTTGTATTTGAGCCAAATACTTCCATTCAAAAGGAGAGTTTGTCAAGAGTTTTCAAAAGAGATTTTCTTGTGTTTTTCCTCCACCACTTCCATCCTTGTTTTTCTCACAAACACTTGAGCAACCCATTGACATATTCATCCTATAGGAGTGTTATTGTGAGATTGCTTTTAGCTGATCAAAGTGTTGTGATCACCAAAGACTTCTTCTTTGTTCTTTGAGGAGGCGGACAAGTGTGTTCGCGGTGTTTCGAGTTCGGGTGCGAACTTGTTGTTTGAGGTGCGGCCTCGGCGAGCTTGTGGGCTTGCGGTGTGTACGGGCTAGAGAGTCCAAGGAGTTCAAGTGTGAACTCGGCTTGTAGGTGTTGCGGCACCGAGTGATCCGGTGGGATCGATTATAGTGGAAATCCTTCAAGGTGTTGAAGGCGGGGATGTAGAGCAAGTGTGCTCGAGCCTCGAAACAAATCCCTTGTGTTTGCGATTGCTCACTCTCTCTCTCTCTCTCTATCTCCTTATTTATATCTTGCATGCTTCTATTGTGTTTATCTTTACATGCTTGATATTCTTATTGTGCTTAATTGTTATATGCTTGGGAATTGTTTGCTAACACTTGTATTCAACCAAGAGAGCCAACGCGGACCTCAACTCTTATCTAGAGGAATCTTGAGGAGTTAGTCCAGAGCCCTTCACGGGGAATTCGGCTACACTCTTGTGTTATACGTGGTGTTTAGTTTAAGAATTTTAGTTTAGGTCATAATAGTTTTTATTTTCGCATTTAGTGACCATTAGATTAGCCATCACCTATTCACCCCCCCTCTAGGTGATTTACAAGGTGGTAGGTGATAAGTGATAAGTGATATCATAATAAGAGCATGTGTCAAGTAGAAGCATGTCAGGTGATAGCATGACAGGGAGTGATATTAGGCAGGTGATAAGAGATAGCATGACAAATGATAGCACATCAAATGAAAGTGTGTCAAGCGATACAGGAAAACAGTACCGATATAAGAGATCGGAATGAATACCAAAAAATCTTGCAATCTTAGGAAAACAGTATAAATAAGATTTCAAACTCTTCACAACTATAATAGAAGAATGGATAAACTGGCAATCAGGTAATAAGCAAGTAAGCGAACATCCAAGCGGAGCTAAGCAAACTGGAGGCGCAGACAACAAACATTGTTTAATCACTAGAGCGCTTGACGGAGCTACTGGAATGACTCGGCTTAGAGGGCGAGTCTTAAATTCGACAGAATTTCGCCTAGACGAATCTAGTGATAAAGCGCTGACCGCTAAGAATGCCTACCAGGCGGAGCATGAGAGACTTGACGGTCTTGTTGGTCCCGAGATGATGCCAAATGTTGGACTTTCTCTGTTGGCACTTATGGATCTAAAATACGAAGTCAACACAAATACTAAACAAAGAAGAATTAAAGTTAATCAAATAAATAAACTTGCAATAAAGGAAATCAAATCTCAGAAAAGTTTAGACAAACGCAAACACGAGAGATTTATCCTGATTCGGTCCTCGTGACCTACATCCAGTCCCCAAGCCACCCGCTTGAGATTTTCCTTTATCCTTGATTTTGTACACCCAAAATCACAACCATGCACACCACTTGACAAATCCCCTTTGCCAAATGTGTACACCTTCTCTTCAACCAAGAGAACAATCACCACCTTGTACAACTTGCTTCTACACCAAGAAGACTCTCTTGTACAATGATATCTTTGAGGATTACAACACTTCCTATAAGCCTTGGTACTGTGTATGAACGTGGACAAGGTCTAGTATAGGAGAAAAACTTCAGAAAACTTCACTATAGAGTTGGAATTTGGTGAAGAACTGAAGTGGGAACAGTTTTCAGGATTGGCAGAATTTTTGATTAGAAAACTGAAGATTAGGATTGGTATTTTGCTTTAGATTAACAACCCTATTTATAGCTGCACTCTAGGAGTAGTTAGGGTAGTTAATAGGTGCCTTTTGAATGTTCAAACGTTGAAGGACGTTGCAAAAAATACCAGAATACAGAAACTGTCCAACAGTCAGAAACTGCCTATAGTCGACTTGCCTTTTGAGTTAGTCGACTATACAAGGCAAATTTCCAAAGGGTAGTCGACTAGAAATGACTATAAGTCGACTAGGTCATGAAAAGTTCAAGTGACAGGTTTCTGGATAACTGAACCAAGTCGACTACAACCACTTTATAAGTCGACTAGGCCAGTGATTTGTCGACTAGGGGAATAGGGTTAGTCGACTACATTGGTCTATTAGTCGACTACACATACTGTCAAGTCGACTAATTGACAAACAGAGAGTTGGGTATAAAATGAGACACAGGATTAGTCGACTAGGATTTGGTCAAGTCGACTACACTATGTGTTAGTCGACTTGAAATAGGTATTAGTCGACTAATTGACTCTGATATGTGTGTGTGCATCAAGGCTTTTGACATGCTATTTCATATTTACAAAACACATCATATCAACTCTCTTTGGGAAGTCTTGATCATGACGAACTCTTGATTAGTCTTGTGTTAGAGCTCCAAATGAAATGCTTCACAAAGTCTTCATCAAAACAAGTTCCAACAGGTCTAAGCGCACTCCTCTTTCGAGGAAGTGGGTGAGAGAGCCCGAGGGCTAGAGTACGATCATGGTCTAGGCGCACTCTCGGTGGCTATCATGAAACCCATAAGGGTACAAGGTCTAACATCAATTGTGTAGCAATCTCAGGAGTGGGCAGAAACCCAGAGTTGGTACAAAAGTACCTACACTGTTAGTACCACACATGCATATATATATACGTGAGAATATCTAAGCTACCGTGGGGTGGTGAAGCCCGGAGTTTGATTAGAGAGCTAGGAGGCTAAACGACCATAAAGGGTCAGCCACGCATGGTATAAAAGCAGAATAAAACACATCTTAAGCATGGTATATATATAGAAAATAAACTATCCTAGTACAAACATTCGTCAGCATATACATGTACAATCCTGGGCACTCGGCCACATACAAATAGAAGGGCACAGTCCAATACAAAATACGAATACAAATACATGACAAAATATAAGTTCACCCGATGAAGCAGGGAAACCCAAAATGAGGCGAGGACACTCACCTAAATATCTAAAAACGCTGTGAAATGCGAAATTCCAAAAACTCGTGCACGCGGCATAATATATTAAAATATATATATATTATTATTTTTAATGAGAGAGAAAAGTTAGAGAGAGAAAGAGTTCTAGAGAGAGAAGAAGAGAGAGTTAAAGAGAGAAAGAAAAGTTCTAGAGAAAGAAAAGTTTTAGAGAGAAAGGGAGAGAGTTTTAGAGAGAAAAGTTCTAGAGAGAGTTAGAGAGAAAAAGAGAGAAAAGTTCTAGAGAAAGAAAAAGAAAGAGAGAAAAGTGAAGAGAGAGGGCAGCAACCCCCTGCTCACGCACAGGGCCAAGGGAACTGGGCCCTGCCGCGCCCTAGCCGTGGCCACACAGCCAGGCAGCGCCGAGGGGCACGGTGCCGGTCGTCGCCCTCCGCCGCCCGGGTGGTGGCCGGTCAACCCCCAGGGAAAAGAGAGAAGGTGGTTGGAGGTTGTGGTGGTTTGGCTGTAATGGTGATTTTGATGGTGAATTGATGGAGAAGATGGTGAATTTTGGGAAAAGGGAGGAAGAAAAATATGATGGGGGTTGTTGGGGTGGTGATTGGAGGTTGGATTGTGGTAGAGATGGAGATGGATTTGGAGGAGAAGAAGTGATGGGTGATAGTGGATGAAGTTGGTGATGGGATTTTTAGAGAATTTGAAGGGGGAGATGGTGAAATTGGAGGGAGTTGAAGGAGGATGAGGAGTAAGGCGTTGTTATGGTGGTGGTAGGTGGTGGTTGATTTGATTTTGGTGGAATTGGTGGAGGTTGTGATGAGGAGGAAGATGGCAATGGTGATGGAGTTTTTGTTGAAGGAGAATGGAGGGAGTTGTGGTCGCCGAGTGGGGCCCGCCGACCATGGAGGTGTCTCTATGTCACCGGCTAGGTGGAGGAGGCACTGGCCAACCAGAGAAGAAAGATAAAAATGAAAAGAAAAAGAAAAAAAAAAGGAAGAGATAAGGAGGAGAAAGAGAAGGAAAAAGGAAAAGAAAAAAAGAAAGAGAGAGATTGAAAAAAGTGATGGAGGGGAGGGATAGTTAATGAAGGGGAGTGGGTTCGGCAGGTGAAGTGATGGGGGGAAAGAAAAAGAAAGAGAAAGAAAGAATTGAAAGATTCCGAAAATAATAATATTTTTATATTATCGAAAAATATCGACTGTTTCAGAAAAATTCTCAAAAATACCCAGAGGTAGAAAACATCATCCTGAGAAATAATATGAAATCAATTTTCATAAAATCTCATTTTCAAATTAAAAATCCTGAAATCAACCAGCGATACTGGCCGATACCAAATCCGGCGGAGTTTTGATAAATTTAGAAAATTCTCCAAATATATATTAAGATGTAAAATGTGATTTTAAGAAATAATGTGAAAGTGGATTTGTGAAATTTGATTCCGTTTGTAAATTAAAAATCCGAGAACTGATTATGGCACCAATCGACACTGGTCTGAAGATTTTGCAGAATAATTCTGAAAAATTTCAAAAAATCATGAAAAATCTAAAATATTGAAAAACGATGTTTGAAACTGAAACCAATCAAATCTGACTACCGGAAAGATCAAATCGAGTAATACACTAGGATCGAATTCCTGGTTCAGACTAAGGCTGACTCCGAGTTCACGAATCTGGGTCCAATGCAAAACGATCGCATAAATATTTATAAAACAAAAACAAATATAGGAAGTAAATCAAAAAATATGACCGAGAATCTGAATACGTAACTAAATACGTATTCCGGAAGTGGGGTATTACAAGACCATTCCCATGTCTAGCTGATGTGAGACTATTTGTTCGACATCTAACAACCCCCTCGAACAAAAGACTCTCCATGCAAGCTCAACTTTCTTCGCACCTAACACTTGGAAGACCATATGCTCCATCGAGACTCCTCTTCACTATGCAGACGGAGGACATGTTAAGTTGGGTATGAACAAAAGGTCCTACATCAGTTAGACATGGTGATGGTCTTGGGCGTACAAGAATTTAGGCAACTCGACCTAGAAAGCTAGTCTTTTGGGATGGTGCCCTAAGTCCTTACAATTGGTATCAGAGTCATGCCCCGAACTTAGTCGTGTGTGTGGGTAGTGTTAGCATTTTGGGTGCCTCATATTCATTAGAGAAGAATTCAAGATCAAGTAGAGGTGTTACAAGTTTCAAAAATCGTGAGCGCTAGACAAGATCTAGATGGTATCATTCGCTTCCCTACTCTGCGTCAAGTGGTATCAGAGTTTTGGCAACTTTCCGATGATTGCAAAAGATGACGATGGATTGTAAGGTCTTTTCACAAGGATGGGTACCGCTGGAATGAGGGATAACACCATCAAATCTATCTTGGATCGTATGGCCCAAGCGATCGAAAGGATGTCACGTACCGAAGCGGACATGATCGTCAATCGCATCAACCGCCACCATAACAACCGCCACCACATCGATCACCACCACATCATCCACCACCAAAATATCCTCTACAACATTCTCAACTTGATGAATTTTTCTACGAGGAGGAATTATGCAATCCCACCAATCAATACAATGATTTTGAAGACGATTATAAAGTTGAAAGGATGGTCTATGAAACGCGAGATTCACTGATCCTAACCCTAATAGGAGAGGCGAATTTTCGAACACAAATAGGAGAGGCGGATTTCCTAATTCTATTCATGATAAAAGAGGAGGATACTCAACTCCTGATGAGTTTAGGATCTCTTGTTTTGATGGGAATCTTGATATTGAGTCATCCTTGCTTTGGATTAATGAAGTTGATAGGCTGTTTGATATGTCTTTTATTCTCATGGAGAATCATGTCAAGCTTGTGGCTTACAAACTTAAAGGAAGAACTGCGGCATGGTAGAATCAATTGCCACACATCCATATGTAGCAAGGCCAACCGCGTATAAGAACTTGGAGGCAGATGAGACGACTTTACAAGGTAAATTTCTCCCTCCATATTATCGTCAAATTTTTTTCTAACAATTTGAGAGTTGCTCTCAAGGAAATAGAACTATCACCGCATATATCGATGAGTTCTATTGGCTTTCCTCTCGCTATGGATTAGCTAACTGAAGATTAACTAGAGACAAGATATACTAGTGGGCTCATGTACTCAATTCAAAAATACATGATTCTACATAACGTGTTCTCCTTTGATGAAGCCTATAACCTAACTTTGGAGGCAAAAGAGTTGGTGATTTGGTCCTCACTTTTCATGAGATCTTATCGGTCGAACGAGACAGCGGAACAATATCAGCAACGACCAATTGAAGACCAGACAACCAAGAGGATTCATCAGTGACTGACATGTCTGTAACTAACAATCAACGTATTCCACCGATTCCTAGTCCAAAGGAAGAGAAGCTAGAATTCATATTCATATGCAATCGAGGCGAGTTCTTTGTGGACTCAATGGAAATAAAGCAAAGCCTTACTTTAGAAGATGTTTTTCCAACCGTTGAAATTCACGAGAAGATGGAACCATCTTGGAAGAGTCCAAAAGAGTTGTGCACGACAAACTTTCGAAAGGATCACCACTCATAAGAGATGTACTGTATCACATTAATCTTGTCTCGAAAGCAAGCCTACTTAATCTTCCACACTACCGGATGAATCCTAAAGAGAGAGAAGTTCCAAAGGAGAAGAATAAAGCAATTGGACTTCCTTGCACGCAAAAAAGAGTAGATTTCTTGAAGAAATCTAATAAGAAGTACAAGGCAACAGCTGACAAAAAGAGACGAGAGAAACTTTTTGAAAGAGAAGATATGATGAATGTATATTTGAGGAGAGAAAAAATCTCAATGTAAGAGTCCCTACCAAGCAGCTATATCTTGATAGGAACTCAAGGACGAGTTCTTTTGAAAAGGGAGGGACTGATGTAGGAGATTAAAACAGGCAACAAGATCATCCATGAGTAGTCAACTTATGAAGTTCATAAGTCGACTAATGCAGCTAACAGAGAGTTGGATTCTACCGAAGTTTACAGAGTAGTCGAATAATCCTCAATATAAGTCGACTAATCCCCAATATAAGTCGACTAATCAACAGTGTATCAGAAAATTTATTTTTGAATAGGATTTTGTTGGGTTCCAATTTAAACATCGATTGAATTTCTCTTTCTTTATTTTGAATTAGATTACCTAGATAGATGAGGACTCTTATAATTCTTTTTGTTTTCTTTTAGAAATAGGTTATAGTTTCCTAGTAGGAGTGTACTCTTTTGTAAGCCTGTAAATAGGCCCTTATACTCTTTCTTTTGACATCGAATATTGATTAATAAAATTGATATTTCTCTTCAAATTGCTCATGAATTCGAGTTGCTTATCTTTACTCGTGCATTCGAGTAAATTGCTCGTGGATTCGAGTACATCTTCTACCTGAAAATTCTTTCAAGGTTCGTGCGCGCTAGAACGAGTTCTATCCGGCATCATTAGCTTTCCCGCTCCGCGTCACAGGAGTCAACTGATGTGTCGCAATGAAAGTGGGTACATCTCAATAGTCGACTATATAGTTAACTAATGAGCAAGATTAGTCGAGTAATTAGTTAGATCAGTCGACTAATCGTCGTTTTGTGTTTAGTCTTTATTGCCTATTAGTGGTTAAATTGTTTCTATGCTTTCTTTGTCAAGTCCCTTGGTGTTTTCTCTTGTTGTGTCAGTGTTTCACAACAAGATTATATTAGAGAAAGTGTTTCTGGTGTTCACAACAAGACACATCTTATGTGAAAGAGGAGCAGCGCTGTCAAATTCTCGAAAGCCAAACTAACTTTACAGGGGCTTATTGTATCTTTTGCGCCCTAAGGGATTGAACTTCACCTACACACATGACTAGGGCATGGCTTTGATACCAATTATAAGGACTTGGAGTACCATCCCAAAAGACTAACTTTCTAGGTGCAGTTACCCAAATTCTTATATACCCAAGACCATTCACATGTATATCCGATGTGAGACTATTTGTTCGACATCCAACTCAACATGGGGTCTAGCCATGGACTTTGCCGATGTTAGCTGGCTCGAGATGCAGGTCTATGATACAGACTTTGGGGGGGGAGCCAGATTAGTGAGGAGGGTCAGCATTACTTCTTGTGGGTTATGCATACATCATGAACAGTCTGTGGAGCGATTGAGAGAGGGTGGGTTGGGTTTGAAGCAAGGCATTTTATGAGGACTTGAATTAAATTGTATCATTATGAGTAGGACTGTAAATGGTACCCGAAAACCCGAAAACCCGATCCGATTTTTTACTAACGGATCGGGTTTGGATCTAAAAACTAGACCCGAAATGCTTATCGGGTTGGGTTTGGATATTACTATTTCAAACCCGAAACCCGATAACAAACCCGAAAAGAGAGTAAATGCTATAAATGGTACTTATCATCATACATTTCTCCATATTTAAATTAGTAAAATTATAAAAATGAGAACTTGTTCATATTATTATAAAAGTAAAGTGTATAAACTTTCATTTTGCATCTAATAAAATTGAAATACAACTTTAAAAAATAACTCTCATTGAAACTTTAATACACCTATTTAAAATCCGACCCGAACCCGATAAGAAAGAAGAGATTCCGACCCGAACCCGAGTCCGAACCCGAATTCCTTATCGGGTTCGGGTTCGGATATGGCATGGATCCAACCCGAACCCGACCCGTTTACACCCCTAATTATGAGGGTTTAGTTGTGTTTAACATCAATCAAGAATAAGTAGGATGGCATTTTGATCAGTTCACGATTCAGCATGGTCACTGTCTCAGCCTTTGATCTCGTCGCTTTTGTCCAACCTCTTGCTGAAAACAAGACCAAAATCGTGAGTCCCTTTGCCACATTAACTAGTTGGATCACGAGACCACTCTTCTGCCAGCATTCTTATATTTTGATGAGCAGAAATCTACTCTGAGAGGTATTGCACTTGGAAGACGAAATATCACGAGGAAAACAAAATGTTTGTGCATATAAACATGAAGGAGATGGAAGACACCAGTAAGTAGTGATTAGCTAAAGTAGACTTCAATACTACTTCCTTAAGGTTTAAAAAAGAAAAAAGGACTTCAATTCTCTTGAAAAGTTTTCGAGTTTAAAGACAAGTAGATTGAAAAGATTTGCTAATGTGACAATCTCTTCTTCCTACCAGAAATCTTTTCCAATCCAATTTTTCCATATCAGTGACTTAAACATCATTTTCCCACATGTTCTCTTCTTTGTCTCTTGAAAGCTTCTCTCCATTCAGCCCAGCAAGGATACCATCTTCCTTCAATTAATAAGCATAGCTCATATCTACCACGAATTTAAATCCATGTACACAACTTGAATATTAAGATTTCTCAAGGAAAATTCTGCGTCAATATAATATTAGTAAATAAAACAGAGTACTAGTTTCTCTATAACCATATACAGGTCATTTTACTGTTACCTACTTAATCTTGAAAGCCATCACATTTTCTCTGTAGCCGTCCACACCAGTTTTGTTCAAGTAGCATCATTGGATAAGAGGAGAAGACATCGCTTAGGACCGAGTGTGAGATCAAACAAGCCTTCAACAGATTCAAAGCCTGCAAGCATCAGCCAAAAAAAAAAAAAGAATCAATATGCAATCTAAACCAATAGATACTTTCACTCGGAATATGCAGGTCTTGTACAGTTTAATAAGACTGGTATGCACCACACACACACACACACACACACACAGAGCAGCGCTTGCACTGGAAGCTAGAGCGTTACCCAATTAGTGATATGCGCGTGCAAGTTTCATGGAGCATTTGGCACCATAACCAACCCCATTCAAATGGGAACAGGCTCAGATGATGATGATGATGATGATGATGATGATAGTTTCACAACTGAAGCTCACCTCAGCTTCCCAGGCTGGCGTCTGCCTCCTCTAAACTGCCGATAGGAACCATCAACTTGTTGATAATGTGAAAGCCAGAAATGGGGGACAGTGGCGTCACCTCCAATTCATCGGTCACCATGAACTTCACCATCCCTCTAGCATAGCCTTCTCCAGATCCCAAATTCGAGTTCTGCTTCTTTGGGTTCATCTCATCATATCCTCTACCATGAACGCATCGTTCACCAATACATTCACATGTTCTAATCTTTTGTGCAGACACTTCCACAATACTTAATAACTGATGATGGCACCCAAAATGGGGAGGTAGCATAGGCGCCAGCAGCATGTTCGTGCACTCCTCAGATTTCATGTAGCCAAAATCACTGCTTAGAAGCTCAACACTGTCATATAGGTTGTCAGTACATCCAAGGGATGAACGCTTCTCCAAGAGTCTTACGACAGATCCCAATGGGAATGTAAGGAAGCTGAGTAGAAGGTCCACCAAGTCTTCCCCTGCTTCTGCGTAAACCACTTTGTCACTCTCTGCACTTAGATAAAGCTTCAAATTTATTCTCTTCGAATCGGTGGCTGTTATTTTTTTGTTGATTCTAGCTAGAGTTATGTCTGTCAGCACTGACTTCTCTCTGACATTACAGATGTCTGTCTCTTGCAGGAAGACATCTGTCAGAGGGGTCCTCGAGACTAGTAATCTCTTGAGCAAGCTCAAAATCTGCAGCACGCAATCCAAGAAAAACATTATACCAGGGTGGATTCTGGAAAGGACTGATAAGATATATATCAAGAAAGATTTATCTCATAGTTAACAAAACTTTGTTCTTAGAATTAAGCAGAGTTATTAATTGGGCTGTTAATAACCAAGACCACGACACACGTTGAAATTTTCCAAGAAACATTGATTCCAGTTTACGGCTGACCCTGGCGTGGACCACATGCTTATGCAGGAACAGGTCCTTGGTGCTTAAAGCTCGCCAATGCCAGGCCTGACCTTATATTTCAGAATCAGCTGTTTTGGCACATACTTGAGGGTAGACCTCAGGTTGATACAGAGTCATATAACTGGACAAGTATCTCTATGGAGCCGCCTTCTCCATAGCTCTCCCCATTTTGAAGGAAAAGGCTTATTTGACCATGACATGACGGTGTTCCATCATCAGCTTTTAGGAACTATATTCAGTCAAAGCATAGATATTATACAAAAATGATTTCTGAAAGCCTAAACACAACATGGGAATTGTTTAAAGTGCCTTACCATTTTATAGCTTCTAAGTAGCTTTCCACCTATAAAAAAGATACTTTCCATGGCACGCTTTCTATTAAAAGAAAAAATTGTTTATAATGTCATGAGTCTATTTACTATTTTATGCTCTTTTCGTCAAAAAGAAAGAGCACACGCTATTCTCTCTTGTTCAAACAAAGATAATTCAGTAAAGAATCAATTTCAGATATGAGTAATTTCAATCACAAGATAAACTAATAAAGAAGTTGAATAGACATCTGGCAACTGAATGCGTGCTTGGTCCCAGTCAGCCCCCAAGAGGGTAACCTCAGTTGCTGCATTGGATGGCCAAGGTATTTCATGGATACAAGAAATAAACCATATGCTAGCTATTTTTATATACTTTAGAGTTTTCGACATTATACTTCTATTGTAACCTAGCCCTAAAACCCATTTAACTAGCTAAAATTACTGCACATATTGATAACTAACAATTGCTTTATATTGTGGTCCCCCTACATGAAAATCCTAGCTCCAACCCTAGTTATATTGATGTGGAATCAAATATCAAATCAGGGGATTTAGAGTTATGGATATGATCACAGGTCACAACCTAGATTTAGGCTTCATCACCAGTTGAACCAATCAAAAATAGACCGAATCAAAACTCAGACAAAGCTTTATATCCAAAATATTCAATGCCTTTATTCATCAAACTGAGTCTCTTAAATAGAGACTTACAAAGAAGAGTTTCACCGCATAACCGATATGGTACTAAACATATTGGACTCAATAAAGCAATACGAAATAAAAGAAGACTCGATCAATTAGACCTAAATCAGAAATCCTCAAACTGACTCAAACGAAGTCCGATTGGACTCAAACGAAAAACAACGAACAAAATAAAATATGGCCTACACAATCCTCCAATAATATCAATTGACTCATAAACAACTAGGGTTCAAAACATGAGCCAAAATGGTACCGATGTGACACAATGACGACGGCACTGATGTGTACGTAAAGGAACCGGTGTGATACCCCCATCAGTACTCCCGGGGTGAAAAAAACTCGACTTCGTCGAGTATGGCTCCAAATAACTCTCATAGAACTCCAACAAATCTGGGTCTAATGGTTGCAGGTTTTCTCGAGTAATCCATGTATCATTAGATGCTGAACAACCTTTCTAATGTACTAGATACCGTCCGCAACCATCATCCCTAGCAGAGATGATCTGATCATCTTTTATGCTATCAATTTGTTCTATTGTAAATGGGTCAATTGTTGTCAGCAATAGGGGAAAGTGGAATCCCTCAAATAAAGGCTCGGGGATATGCTCATCAAGATCCATAAGTGGATTATCAGGGTTAAAAGGAGGAGCTTTATAAGCTACCAAGTATGATATATTAAATGTCGAACTAACCCAAAATTCGGAAGTAAATAAATTACATAGGCATTTAGATTAATTTTCTTAAGGATTTTAAAAAGGTCAGCACTGCAAGCAGTCAATTTCTTAACAGCTCTAGGCGAGAACCGCTCAGGACGAATCCGAACCAATAAATAATCACCCTCATTAAATTCAAGATGCCTGCGATGCAAATCAGCATAAGATTTATACTGAGCGTTACTTTCCTGAATTTTCTTGCTCATTTCTTTATGTAAATCATGTATATGCGATGCAAATGCAAATGCCGACTCGGCACTATAAGATGTTGTGTCAAGGGAATAAGATTTATAAGCTTCCTAGGTTTGTAACCGTGTACTATCTCAAATGGACTCATGCCTATTGACCTATCACATGAACTATTATATGCAAACTCAACAGCGGGTAAGATGAGATCCCAATTCCGCAAATGTTCACCGACTAGACATCACAAAAAAATTCTAGGTTTTTGTTAACCACCTCGGTTTGGCTGTCTATTTGGAGATGAAAAGTATTAAAAAATTTGAGCTTAGTTCCCATCTTGTGTCATAGAGTTTTCCAAAAGTAACTTATAAACTTGATATCTCTATCCGACACAATGATTTTGGGTAAACCATGCAGCTTAACTGCTCCGTCAAAGTAAATCTGAGCAATTTTGGAAGCATCTGAAGTCTTGTTGCAGGCTATCTTTGAAAAACGGTTCACAACCACAAATATAGAATCATGCTTCCTGATAGTCTTTGGAAGTCTCAGCACGAAATCCATACTTACGTCTTACCAGGGGCGATCTGGCACGGGAAAGGGCATATACAAGCCAGTGTTTTATTTTCGTTGCTTGGCCAATTGGCAGGTGCGACATTGCCCTATTAGTCTCGCAACATCTCATTTTAGGCCTGACTAGTAGAACACTCTCTACTGCATCTATGGTTTTCTGTCATCCGAAGCGACCAGCAAGTCCCCCAGCATGTAGTTCCCAAACAAGATAGTCGCGTAGAGATATACGGGGAATGCATAACGTGCGAAATTGAAATAGATAGTCATCCTGGAGTAGGAAATCATCTATCTCCTGCGTCACCCCTTGCTTCAAGGCACCAAAAATCTCTACAAAATCGGGGCATGACATGTTCTCTTCTTTGATTCGCTCGAAACCCACTACCTCAGCGCTCAGTTGTTTAAGCACACAGGTGCGACGACTGAGTGCAACCGCTACCTTGTTCTCAATTTCAGATGTGTGCTTCAAGGTATAAGTGTAGTCTTACATAAACTCAATTCATCTACCGCGTCTAGCACTGAGCTTCTTCTGTGAGTTAAGCTACCGTAATGCCTCGAAGTCCGAGTAAATAACAAATTCTTGTGGTAAGAGATAATGCCGCCAATGACGTAACGATTGCACAACCGCACAGAATTCTTTATCGTAGGTAGAATAGTTCAGTTTAGCTCCGCTCAATTTCTTACTAAAGAAGGCAATTGGGTGCTTCTCTTGAATGAGTACTCCACCTATGACAATGCCTGAAGCGTCGCACATAACTTCGAACACCTTGAAAAAATCAGAAAGTCTCATGACAGGTGCTTCGGTCATTCGTTGTTTAATTTCCTTGAACACCTTAGCAACGGTTACGGACCACTAGAACTCTTTTTCTTCAAGCAGTCCGTAATTGGGCCATGATAGTGCTGAATCCCTTTATGAATCGCCTGTAGAATGTCACAAGCTCATGAAAACTTCTTACTTCTCGAATATTTTTGGGTTCCGGCCACTCTATAATCACTTGAATCTTCTGAGGGTCAGCTGAAACCCCTTGAGTTGATACCACAAACCCCAAGAATACGACTCTGTCAGTCATGAATACGCACTTCTTAGGATTTGCGTACAGTTGTTCTTTCCGCAACGCATGGTAAACTTATCTAAGATGACCCACATGGTGCTCCCATGTCCCACTGTAAATCAAAATATCATCAAAGTAGATGACCAGGAATTTACCCATAAAGGATCATAATATCTGGGTCATCACTCGCATGAAAATGCTGGGAGCATTTGTTAAGCCAAAAGGCATGACCATCCACTCATATAGACCATCTTTGGTCATGAAAGCGGTCTTCCACTCATCACTCGGACGAATCCGAATTTGATGGTAGCTATTTTTCAAATCAATTTTTGAGAAGATAGTGGCTCCAGACATCATGACTAACATGTCATCCAGTCTGGGGATGGGAACCGATATTTGACGGTAATCTTGTTGATGGCGCGACTATTCACATACATTCTTCACGAACCATATTTCTTAAGGGTTAGCAAGGCCGGCACAACGCACGAACTCAAACTTTCTTTAATGAACCCCTTACTCAACGGTTCGTCAAGTTGCCTTTTGAGATCAGCGTATTCTGTCAGATTCATTCTGTAGTGAAGCAAGTTAGAAAGAGAAGATCCCAGAACCAAATCGATAGCTGTTGGATGTCACACATAGGAGGTAAACTATCTGGAAGCTCTTCGAAAAAAACATCAACAAATTCCTTTAATATGGGTATTGTTGCAAGAGAAATCTGCTCCTGAGAATCATTAGTGATCTCTCTAGCAACAAGTGCAACAACTGCAAACCCCTTTGCGATCTGCTTATCTATAAGTTTGGGACTCATCAGCATTAACGTCTTCCTGCTGCTAGAGAAAATTTCTTAGTTAAACACCAATCGTACGAAATTCAGGGAAGGATTTACCCTTCTTTTGGGTTTTGAATAAAATTTAACTAGATGCAAGAAAGTAAATAAATGTGACTAATATGCAAATCCTAGCTAACTGTGCTCTGATGCCAAATTAATGTGAAATGTGTACGGGGCGAAAGCAATAGATAAAATAACTCAATAAAATGTTTCACCAACAAGAACGATCATTGGTAGAAAAGCTTAAAACAATGAATGTTAACTATGTTTCTTTAACATGCATATACTCATCGATTTCAAATATTAAAGTATTAATTCAATGCTAATGTTATGCAAGTGCAATTCAATGATCAATAAAGAAAGCTATAGACTACTGGGAAAGCAGAATCTCACATTCACAATTTTATAGTAAATAGGGATCAATAATGACAAGAAATTAGAGATGTAAAATATCATACTTATAATATAAGTAGTTCTGGACTGGATTTGTACCTCTGATTCCTTCTGAATTATTATGGATGTGTAGTTCTTTTTCTTAAGAATCCAACGAATCAAAATTCGTGTGATTTTAACTCTAAATGAGAGAGATACGGTCCGAACAAGGGAGGTCACTGCAGCAGAATTATGCCCTCGCAAATAAGTGATATGTTGATTGTTTGTGGCACAGGACAGGAGGCTATTTTTCTGGGCTTCAGCAGTGAGAGGAGATACGTGAGAGATTGGAGGCGGTTATGATGAGGTTTTTGAAGTTTGTGGATGAAGGCGCTGAGTTGATAGAAGGAAGAAATTTAACATGAAGATAAAGAAAGAAATAGAGAGATATAAATCAATTATGATATTACACCAATAATTGAGTCTAATAGGGTATCACATCACTAATAGAGAAGAATTAAGAAATTCGTATTAAATGGAATTGAGAGTAAAAGATTTCATTAATTGTTGTATATTGAAAAAGTGAATACAAAGGGTTTTTATATAGGTTACAAAATTGTACTCCTACTTCTATCTGGATTATAAAATCAAACTTTAAAAGAAATCAAAAGTCTAAAAGAAAGAAAAATACATGAAAAGAAAATCTACATGAAAAAAAATCAAAAATTCTACCACAATTCTGATTATTAAAAGACCAAAAATTAAGAAATATAAGGTAATAATCCTAATACTACTAGAACTACTAGATCATGTCGAGTTGACGCGTCTTCTCCAACAATGATAGATACACTAAGTTTTCGTTCTGTTGTCTGCATCACAGAGACTTGCAAAACAAGCCAGTGTATGGAATACATAGGGTCTTTATATAGGCTACAAAAAAGTGAATACATAGGGTTTTTATATAGGCTACAAAATTGTACTCCTACTTCTATCTGGATTATAAAATCAAACTCTTAAAAGAAATCAAAAGTCTAAAAGAAAGAAAAATACATGAAAAGAAAACCTACATGAAAAAAATCAAAAATTCTACCACAATTCTGATTATTAAAAAACCAAAAAATAAGAAATATAAGGTAATAATCCTAATACTACTAGAACTACTAGATCATGTCGAGTTGACGCGTTTTCTCCAATAATGATAGATACACTAAGTTTTCGTTACGTTGTCTGCATCACAGAGACTTGCAAAACAAGCCAGTGTATGACTTGGTACAACCTTTGGCTCAAAAAATTAAATTTAGAAGGTTGTCTTTGTCTCATTGTCACAGTTAACTCCTCTTCATTTCTCCACACCTTCTTGGGCATTACCAATGAATCCTTAACAATTGCCCTCTTCATATACCTCTTCATATATGAGCACACAAGATACAGTTTCACATCATAGCTTTCATCACCTGTAGCAATTAAATGAGAGTTATCCTTGGAACCATCCAATATTCATGAAGAAACCCGATTCTGGTCTCATCCATAATCCGTAGTAATTACTATGCATGGGCTAACCAATATTTATGAGTTATGCTACTACCAAGATAATTGAATTTTGGTCAAATCTCAGCTAACAGGGCTTTAGATTGGTGTTTATTTGTGTAGCACATCTATTTCTATTATGAAGTTGTGTCCATATTGGATATGTATCGTGTAGGCACGATATTTCTTGCCAGGTCATTACTTATTTTGTATAAACTACTTTTGATTTTTTTATGTATCAGCATGTCATATCATGTTGTGTCCATGTTTATGCTTCTTAAATACCAGTATGCCAAAACTCAATAGTTGCATCTGTAACAAACCGGCTTCTTGTCGGGAGTTATTTACTACCTGGGCACACAATTGTGTGCCTGATGTGACATGTTTGTGAGAGAGAAAATCAATTAAGTAAAATCACGGTTCACCAACAAGCTATGATCATTGGGTAGGGAAAGACCAAAAGCTAATAAACTAGCAAATTGTTTGATCAAAGTAACATGCGTAGACTAATCAAGTCCAAAGCAAGAATAAATTACTAATGTCATTTATGCTATGCAGGCAAAGTTATACAATCAATATTAAGACTAAGAGATTAAGAGTAAAAAGATACGCACAACATCACCAATTTAAGTGGACATCAATAAAATCGATAAAAGCACAAAGATTAAGTATCGAACTCTAAAATAACTTATCTGGATTAGAAAATGTACCTACTGAGAATCACATTTGACCTCAACATCCTTGTGATGCATGTTGGATGTATAGCCCTATCTGTCGTGGTTACAACGCCTCAAAAATCGCTCGAATCGGGCTCGGACGGCTGAGAAATGGCCTGAAACTCAAACCCGATGTTAACGGGTATATTCTGCTCTTAACGAGTATAGACTGTGACTAAGGATCGGGCCTGCATTGCAGTTGCAGATCCAGGTCTAGATCTAGATCTGAAATCTCGATTTGAAATCTACTGCGGTTGGCAGATCAGGTCTGAGAAGTTAAACACAAAGTCAACTGCAACTGAATTCGGGTCAGGTCAATGAGGGTCTGCTTGCAAACCCGAATTGTACTCGCATCAAATTCTCATGACGTGGGCAGGGCTGCAGTAGCTAGGTCAGCAGAAAAGGACAGTGTCGTGTTAGGTGGAAAGGGGAGGTGCAGGCAAGGGCAGTGGTGCAAAGAGGCAGTTGAGGAAGCGACGGCGAGAAGCAGATGGAGATGAACATCGACGATGGGTAAAGGCAACAGCGACAACAATATAGAGTAACAATGGTGGCAATGATAGAAAATGAAGGAGAGCTCAGCGACGACAGAGGAGAAAGGAAGCGGTGGTAATGGTAATAGGGAAGGTGATGGAAGAGATGGCTGGAAGGATGAGAGAGGGCAGTGGTAAGAGAATCCACGGGAAAGAGGGCAACAGAATGAGAGACCAGAGAAGGGGGAGAAGCAGCGGGGAATGAGGGGTGGTTGCAGGAGAGAGAAGGGAAACTAGGAAACAGCCAGAGAGAGAAGGGAGGGAAGCAATCGAGAGGGAGGGAGATTGCGGGAGTTACGTTTTGATGAGAGATGCAAAGAAGATGATGAATAATGCATTTTCTATTTTCTAGTTTTGGGGGATTTTTAAGAAAATTTTGGGGGAGAGATTAGGGTTAGGATATTGGAGAGTCAAAGGGTTTAAGGTAAACTAACTAGGATTTCACACTCTAAATTAGGGCTAGCGAGGATTTTACACTCTTAAACTAGAATTTCTTTAGAGTTTCACACTCCTAAGAGAGAATTTGGGGAAGAAATTAGCACTCACAAACGTATTTTTTTTCAAAATTCAGCATTCATTCATTATTCAGCAAGGAGCCTTTAAATGTCCTTTACAAAAGTACAAGAATTTTCTTACAACAGATATGGTACTAAATTACTAAACAAGAAAAAAAAATTGACTCAAATAAAATAAAAATTACATCGAGTCCAAATCAGTTAATCAAGCCATATGAATGTGTCTTCTCCAACGATAATATACGCACCAAGGTCGTGGTTGGATGTCAAACATCAGTGCATATGCGGGATTTTCGGGTGTGTTTTGGTAGCAACAGCGTTTGCTAAGCCATATGGAGGGAGAGGAACAATAGAATTCTTCGCTCTCTATCTTGCCTCCACAACAGTAATTACAACATATTTTGGTTGACATTTTCTTTTGGACAAATTTGCTCACTGAGGACGACAGATCCAGAGCTGTCGCCCTCTTCACGGTGTTCGTCGACTTGGACGCCCCTACAGACAATGGCGATGGCACTATCGATGGTTCAAAGGACTCAATCACTGAGGAGTGATCCGGTCTCTGCTATAGCCTGTCGCCCCCTTGTGCTTCATGCGTTGATGCTTGTTTGGTCAGCTTGTTCTTTCTTTAGTTGGAATTGAGGGGAGAGGCTTTATGTCAGGGTGTTCATTTCTGTTGTACCTTTTGGAACTTGCTTGTTTCGTTAATGACTTTTTAATGGAACATCGGTGTTTTTTCCAACCATTTTTTACTTAGAAAAAACTACAATTAAGTAACACAATTCATTACTCCAACAATTACCATGTTAGTTCTAATTGTAACATCCTTGCAAATTCGGTAAGTCTATCTAACACTTACAATGAACTACTCAAAAAATGTAAAACTTTTACAGTCATTGAGATATGAAATACTCACCTCCTCCTTCCCCACTTTCACAGCTTTCTTCTTAAGTATGCTCCCATCATCGATCCCAAGCCTATTCAACAGGCCAAACATCTCCCCCATCGACACCGGCCTAACCATCAAATCATCGCTGACCATAAACCTCCCTTCTACCTTAACAAAAACCCCATCCAATCCCTCCCCCTTTCCCTTCCCCTTCCCCTTCCCAAACGCCACAATGGGCACATCAAGGCGCCCCCCACACTTGCACTTCACTCCACAAATCGCGCTCACGCCGCAAGAACTCGGGCGCTGCGAGCACTTGTAATAGAGCCGATGGCCCGAATCGTCGACATTGATCGCCAAGCCCTCGCATTTGGCGCCGGAGACGCTCCGAGGGCGGAGGAGCATCGACTTGCAAGCTTCGGACTGGAGGAATTGGGGGTCGAGGTCCTCGACGCTCTTGTATAGGCGATCGAGGGAGCCGAGGGAGGAGCTCTTGTCGAGGAGGCGGACGATGGTGGCAATGGGGAGGGTGAGGAAGCTGAAAAGGATGTCTACGAATCGGTGGTCCGACTCCGCGAAAACGACGCGATTGCGTTCCTCGTCGACGAGGAGAGTTATGGTTAGGGCTTCGGCCATGGCGGGCGGTCGCTGCCGGCGCCGAGGGGCTCAGAGAGAGAGAGAGAGAGAGAGGGCTTTGAATTGGGAAAGGAAGAAGGAGAGTGATGAGATGATCAAAGCTTCTGTTTATTGTGGGGCCCACTTGAGAGGACTTTGAGTTTGACTTGGCCCGTGTTTTGCGGGCGGGTGAGGTGGGGCCCTATTGGGATGCAGGCCGGGCTGAGAGGTAAGAACTGTCTCTGGCCTTTAGGTGCCATTTGGGGGAAGTCATAGGGTTATATTTAATTATCTAATTTAAGCAGATTTTATTGTGATCTTGTAACAACTTGATACAAGAAATTGTTACCAAGCATAAGAAATAGTAGCACGAAGCCCCGCTAATGGCGGGAGATAAGCAAGTGAGTGGATTCATCACTTTAATGCAATCTTAAAAGAAGTTAGATAATTATATGAGTATTTGTATTTACCTGATAACACTTATAATTATAGTAGTAATCAGATTAATTGCGTTGTAACAAATTTATGTTATTTTAAAAAACTACATTATTCTTCATGCCAAGTAAATATTTTGTTATGTAAAAATATGTATTTCAAATAAATAAATTATATATTTTACAAATACTTGCATGTGTGGGTATCTAAAAATTTGTATGTATAAACAATATTGTTAAATAGATTTTATACAAAAAATATTTTTATGTGAAAATTTTTCAGATCAGAAATACTATGAAAATATTTGTGAATGTGTGTGAATATGTGATACTCCTATTTAAAATACTAAGCAATAATAATACTAATGTTAATAATAATAATAATAAGTTATAATTATTTTGGGGGGAACTCTAATGTCTTTAATTTTTTCTCCCTCTTTATTTTTCTATATGTGATTTCTTAAATTAAATATATGAATATTATGAATAATTTAACATTAGAAAAAATTAATCAGAAGGATTTGGGGTATTCAATTGTTTTAATTTAACCCCATAATTGAAGAGGGAGATATGATCAAGTAGTTACTTAAAGCCACCTGACTATATTTTGTGAAATCTTTCTTGTGTGAAATCGAGATAGAATTCCTTAAAAATCTTCTCCCTTTACAAAAGAAAACAGATACATTCATTCAGTAGAATATTAGACGACATCATTTTATTTTATATGCTATCTTAGATGGTGGAAAATATGTTTGATAAATGAAAAAAAAGCATGGGATTGCTCAATTTATAATTAACCTTAGAAATGGACTAATTTTACAGCTTTCTACCCATATTTTGCACATCGATAGCAATATTCAAGGTGATCCATTTCACTCTTGGTCATGAATGTAATTCTTAGTTGGTGAGTTTTTCCGGTATCTTTATGTTTGTACATGAATAATACGGTACTTATCACGTACATAATATCCATGAAAGTCATAATATTCATAAAAAAATTAAAAGAATAATTTGCAAGTTGCAATTATACATATAATATTTGATAATGTTCTATTTGAGAAGTTAGCTTCTTTTTATATGTAATGGTCTCTGAATTATTAATATAGCAAGCCCCCCCCCCCCCCCCCCCCCCCGGGTCGATAGTGGGGGCTGAGGCAAGCAAAACTTGAACCCATTTTGTCTACATTTAGGGAAGAATGGGCGGCATTTAGGAAGTTTGGGAGAAATTGGGGGTGAAGTCACCAGTTCTTTAAATTGAAAGAATTAATTATTATATTGTAGTAATTATAATAAAAAAATATAATCATAACTAATATTTTGTATTTATTATTAAAAATATTATAATTTAATAATTAAAATTGGAAATATAATTACTTATAATTTTGTAATTATAATAAAAATTACAGTTATTGATAATGTATAATTATAATAAAAATTACTACCATTGAAGAAAATAAACGAATAATTGAATTATTAATTATCATGAGGCATTTGGCAAGCTTGGAGAACTTAGTTCGTGAAGCCATCAATTCTTTAAATTGAAAGAATTATTTATTGTCTTGTATATATTATAATCAAAATTATAATTATAACTATAATTTGGTATTTATCATTACTAATATTATAATTTAATAGTTATAATTAAAAATAATTACTTATAATTTTTAAATTAAATACAAACTATAATTACATATAATTTATAATTATAATAAAAATATAATTATTATCATGAATAAAATAAAAAATAATTATGATATATATAATTATATTAATTATAAGAAGCAGGAAGAAGGGGGCCTTTTGGGAATTTTTTAAATAAATGGGGGTTGAAACTCATTATCGGGCGAATTCATTTTTTTGTGGGGGGATCAACCACACCCATCACCCCCACTTTTTTGGGCTACAAATAATCGCAGCGAAGAAAGAAGAAAGGGCCTTATGGAGTTTTTTGAAAAATATTGGGGGACACATGCATTTTTTTAAAATAAATTAAAATTAAAAATAATAAAACAATAAAACAATCTTGAGCTCGATAACTCAGTGAGTAAAATCATGTAAAGAATCCAAGAAGTGGTATCCAAATAGCAATACTAAGCATGATTTATACTTCAGATAGTAAACATGAACATGAATTGAACATGAATAAATAGAAGCTTGATGAAGCAATAAAAATAAAACATCCAGAATAAGTGTTTTAGTTATTCTGTTCACCAACCGAGAAAGTCTGATTCACTTATCTATTTATTTTTAGCCTCTTATAATAATATCTTGTAATCACTGAATGTAATTGTAATATTCTTGTTCAATAATGCATGAGGTAATTATCAATAATAATATCAATGACAAAATATCAAATAATAACAATATTTGAATGCAAATACCAAACAATAACAATAATATTTTATATAATCAATTATAATAAAAAATAATAGAAAGAAAAAATATTATAATAATATCTCGCATAAAGTAATATTAAATAATAATATCAATAATAAAATATCAAATAATAATAGTATCTATATGCAAATACCGGACAATAATAATAATAATAATAATTTATAATGCATAAGATAATATTAAATAACAATATCAATAATAAAATATCAAATAATAGTAATAATATCTAGATGCAAATGCCAAACAATAATAACAATAATTTATATATTCAATTATATAATCAATATTAATAGAAAGAAGAGGGGAAAAAAAAGGCTCAAACCCACCAAACATTTTCCCCCAAAGCCCAGCCCGCATCTTTATTCTTCATTTTCAATTTCATTTTCATTTATGCTTAGCCCAAGACTAACCACGCCCAAGCCTTGGGCTCAAAAATAAAATAAAAATCATTTATTGTTACCACTGGGAATCAAATCTGGGTCTCCAACATAAGAATCCAAAGCACTAAACATCCGAAAAGTGAAAAAATTCAGCCATGACTTCACAGTCACCCTGCTTTATATACAGAGTGTTTTATTGCATGTTATATTCTATATAAGCTTACTCGAGCTTAGCTTCTTCATATGAAAATAAATTCAGGTACTTTTTTGTTAGTTTCTAGTGAAGACTAGAATTTATAATGTTAATATTATTCAACTTTGACACCAAGTAAAATCTCATCAAACCCAGTAAAATTTAAGGGAATGTCACGAAAACACAGACACCAGAAGAGAGAAGAGAGCATCTCTTCCTCTCTCCTTCTCTCCCTTCCAAGAAAGCAAACAGTGCCTTAGAGAATGCCATGCGGAAACATCTTTCATCCTTAAAAATATTTAGATTTACACAAGCATCCTTCGATATATTAAACTAAAATCTTCCAACAGCTAAAAGCTTTGGTACGACTCATAATCTACAAACATGCTGAATTGGGAATCCTACTCGTTCGAAGCTCTCCCCAAAAACTCAAATGTAGATAGAAATTCTTCAAAAGAAAATAACAATAATAATACAATAAATAATAGAATTCAAATTCTCACCTAAAGTGGTTCATTATGCGTCAAGACCCAAAGTTCTTTATTTCTAATCCGGTTAATTAAGCCGGTCTCAAATTAACAGGATTAGAAGTACATGAGATGAGACTTGAATTTTTTTTTGGGGGGGTACAGATACAAAATACAAGTGAGTAAATGAGCTAATCCGGTTAATTACGAAATGAGATCTTAGCTCCTCAATTAGGGCAAAAGAGACCTAAGAATCTGCTTGTAATAATGTACAGAAAATGAGATTCACATGAAGTTGTAGTATCTGAGCTTACAGGGGACGGACACTGTACATCCACGCGCGCCAGAAGCGGAACTAGCTAACTGGTGCGACTTTTCTGGCAGCCTCCTGTCATTCAAACGGTTGCAAACGTTAAATAAGAAAAACAGCTTCTTTTCTTTTGCATTTTTTTTAAAGAAATTTTTACCCTTTGGCTTTTCTTTTTTGTAGTGTTTGGGTAGCAATACACTTGGTTACCAGCAAAAAAATAAAAATAAAAAATAAAAAATCCAGAGGTTAACATATGACAGGCATGTGATACCTCACTGATAGATGCTGGCTTTGAGTAAACCGAGAAAGCGTCAGGGATCAGGAGGAAAGGAAACTAAAGAAGCGTCAAGATTGTTAAGCTCCTAGAATCACTCATTGGCAAGAAAACCAAGCAGAATCGAACAATTCCAGGAACCCTTCTGGTTCTTGATCTTTAACAACCTGGATATTAAAATACAAATCACGATCATCTCAACTGAATGTATAAGCAGAGAATGAAGCATATTTTAGAAGGATAATAGAAACAGTGACATTTATGATACAATATCCCAAGATCGTGGTATGAGACACTATATAGGATATATGATTTACTTCACAGTAATATATAGAACATAAAGTGTGTTTCCAACTGACAGGTGTGATTTATTATTTAAAACAACATTTGTTCACCCATCTCCCACTACCATCTCTAAAGATGTTGAGTGAGCAGAATGGATGTAATTGTCCCAAATAGAATCAACCCTTATACAGCAAAAGAACAAATCCGCACACATCACACTCACAAAAATTCATCTCTAAGTTAAACTTAGAAGCAAAAGCAGTAAAATCGGTTAACAAAAGAGAGTACAACCAGCTGTAATTGATGGCATTCCGAAAATCTCATAGCAGCCCTAGACAAAAAATTAATGGTAGATGCTTTCATCACTAATGCCACATATTTAACAAACTGTGTCCAACATTTTTCCTCTTTCTAACTGTTTATCACAATTCAGTATGCATACAAGGACAACTGACCAACTACTTGCGTCAAGATTTAGTATACATACAAGGACAACCAACCAACCAACCACTTGCCTCAAGATTCTGAGAACCAAGCCTTCCCAAATATGCTAACTACATAGGCGATTAACTCCCCATTTAAAGAGGAAAAAATTGGTACCGTGTTTCAGCTGAACCCAAAAGTTTGGGATAAAGTCTTCGCTTTGTAGAAATGGTCTCATAATTAAGCCTTCCACCCTCAAAAGGATATTCTTAACTCCCATGAAGCAAATGGTAACCTTGAAAGTTAAAGTAGCAAGGTATATTCCTTGGAAAAACGCATTTGAAAGACTTCACATCGAGAAGAAAGCAAATCATTTTGAATTCAAGCCCAAACAGATATGAACAATGACATTCCTTTAGATAGGGTTCAGAAAGTTTACGGCTAAGGATTAAGGAACCATAAATTCCAAACAAACCATAACAGAGGAGGTGACCCTTGAGGCTGAATTGATAAAAGAACATTCATGACGCTGGTTTGAAATTTTGACATAGGCTTTCTGTTACTACTGCTCATGCTGTAAGTAAGAAACAACAGTAGAACAGCAAATGAGCTCAAATGACAGTTTTATCAAATGACTGAAGATCAGTGCCAACATAGCAACACATCAACAGTAACAACCAGTTTACCACTCCCTTGACCGAAAATTTTGTTTCTTTGGTTAGCTGCTTCTGCAGCTAGAGATTTCCCCATCATAATGTCAATCAAAAATATTCTTACTCCAGTAATGATATCTCTGATCAATCCTAATTAGGGAGTCAGGATGGGGCATGATTACCTGATGATTAGATCCAAACCCGACCCGGATGCTTGTTTATGGATAGCTTACTTTCGAGGTATTGATCCTACAAGTAGACTGATTTCCCTATTGGATCTCTACATCAATCCTTAAGGATCTAGACCAAATAACTTGATATGCATGGATACGGTGAGGCTAGCTAAATCGTCTCTTCCCTTTCCCACATAATTTATATGACTGATCATATGCTTACTACATAGACATGTGTAACATTGGGAAGAAGAAAAAAAAAAGGAGCCAAACAGAAACATTGAGCAAGAAAATCTTGACAGATTCTATATGATTCTTAACAAATGTTGGTAGATATTGGACAAGTATCAGATTTAGTGGATCCAAAATGTGTAAATTTGATAAATTAATGCATTTGGATTCCCTGACGGATACTAAATTTCTCAGGGGATTTGAAACGCGGGTGGATCGTACAAATTTACAATGGTCCCATGTGTGTTTTGTAGGATCTGACTTGCTGCCACTCCTGATCTTAATTCAGATATGTGAAAGCACATCAGGAAGTAATAAGCATATCTAAACATATCACAGTGCAGATATCTTGTAGATATGCTAAATACTACTTTCCTTGTGCACCATGATATTTCCATAAACAGGTTTCTCCATATTTCTACTTCAAGTACAAAGTTTCATTAGACATGCTTATTCCCTTTAGAATAGGTTTCTCTTTAAACTCAGACTTGCTTTCACTTGTGGATTTTCTCATACTGAGATTACTTTTTGTCATTGTACATGCAAGTTCTCACCAGATATGTGAAAGAATATCAGAAAGTAATAAGCATATCCAAACATATCATAGTGCAGATTTCTTGTAGATATGCTAAATACTACTTTCCTTGTTCACCATGATATTTCCATAACAGGTCCATATTATTTCAAGTACACAATTTCATTAGACGTATTCCTTCATTTAGTATAGGTTTTCCTTTATATTAAGACTCACTTTTACTTGTGGATTTTCTCATGCTGAGATCACTTTACAGATCTCGCCGGATATTTTTGCAACATATAGACAGCAAAACCATATCTTTTTTCTAGATTCTACCTCCCATAATGATATTTCCTGTCATCAACTTTTCTCATCAAGGATT
The DNA here is from genome assembly GCA_038442645.1 of Agave tequilana. NCBI lineage: Eukaryota > Viridiplantae > Streptophyta > Magnoliopsida > Asparagales > Asparagaceae > Agave > Agave tequilana. The sequence goes on along the minus strand of JAVJIF010004009.1, from coordinate 143,407 downwards.
AGAGATTCAAGATAAGGAACGCTGTCTAGAGAATTTGAGATCACCATTGCATCAATGTCCAGAATCTACCATCAGCCACCTTGTGCCCTGGTAAATCTTTCTATTCCATGTCACTCTTTTTACGATCTACATTCTCTTTTAGCTGAGTTCAATGTCATGACTGCTTTCCTGAGTTTCAAGCGGAAACCTAACTTAGCTTTAACTTAGATATGTGAGCTTTCTGCATATGCTGGATTTAGTTGTGATCATATTATTCAATATGCACATATATTTCAGACTAGGGAGCAATATTTCCATATGCAAAACTTGGACTGGCTTTTTTTAACCCATGAATGTTTGCGAATGCTTTGGAAAAAAAAAAAATCAAATATATCTTTATCCATTTTTTAAAACCCAAACAAGTAATATGAATAATGCAAGATGCCAAAAGGGGAAAAAACACAAACTCTAAAACTACCCCCCATCTGTATGACATATTTCCCAATTAGGGGCTGTTTGGTTGCTTCTAGTTGGAACTACATGTTGCTTCGACTACAGTAAATAATAACCGAGTTGTTTATTTTGAGATAGTTAAAATTGCATGTAGTTCCAATTTTAGTAGTTAAAACTATATTTTAGGGATTTTTGTTGTAGTTAGAACTGTGACCAAATTGGTTATAGTTTCAACTAAAGTAGTTGAGATACAATAAAAACAAAGAAAAGAAGATGCCACGTCAAAATTTTCCACATCTTCTATGAAAAATACAACTTCATCATGCATTAAACCAAACAATTGCTTTTTCATTTCTTGTAGTTGAAACTATAACTACAAGTTGTAAAACCACACATATGACCAGGTGTTCTAACTATAAAAATAAAAACTACATTATAGTTCAACTACATCGAAACAAATAGCCCCTCAGAGAAGCAGCAACAACTGCACCCATGCACACGCGCACAAACACATGAGGCACACACAGATAGAGAATACATAAACACACAAACATGCAAAATGTGCACGTAGACACACACACGTTTCATACAATATTTGCATATATCCAAAAATAATCTATCATACATTTTTATGACTTCTATATGGGAATACCCCTTATTCTTCATCTTTCCATAAATACCCGGCAAGTGAAAGTTTATACATATTTCACCAATGAGAATGAAGAAGTGTGGCAAAATTTGTGCCAGAACTGTCTCAAAAGTGTACATTTATGCAAAATAACAAAAAGTACTACAAAAATATGAGGAACACATTCAAAAGTGGTTGCCATGTGTCCAATCCAAGAACTCCTTTAACCTATGGATTCTTCATTTCTATTCTTTTTCTTCCCAATATCACTTGCATCAAATTTAGCCTCTAACAAAATTTATAAAAAAAAGGGCTTTGTAAATAAAAAAACAAATGCAACTTAACAAAATACAAAAATAAATGTATGACCAGGTTAGTGTGCCATTACATCTCTACAATAGATTCCATCATTCCATGTACAAATTACTCATTGTGAGGTACAGGTATCGACATTTAAAGCTCTGAATCAAACAATCTGGAAAAACTATAACAAGATGTGTTATATGGCTTATAGCACTCTTTTTCATATATACATATGGAACTTTCTTATCTCATGTTTGCTTACTGGAAAAATTGACTCATAATAAAGTTGATTATTCTTCTAACCACGCTGTTATCTTAGACATATCTTATTGCTTGAAAAGAACAGAAAAGCCAAAAGAACAATATAATACGATATAGACCTTGGTCCTGATGATGTTTTCCCCCAAGAAAATAGATTAGGCTAGGGTCACACACAAGAAGCAGAGGCGTGGACAAGAGACAAGGATATGGCACAAAATGAGACACATGGCAGCGCAACAAATTCTTAAAAAGTAGGAAGGGCATAATGACAAGTGTATATTAGGGCATGTTTTATTAGATGCAAAAATAAATAAAATATCGACAATTTAAATCCATAGCTATTAATTAACTAAATCCAATAAAATAAATGAAAGTGTAGTCAAATACATACAATATACAAGTGTGTGCCGCCCCTCAGAGTAAGGTGCTTAGCATGGTTTCAGTTATCAACCGATTCTGATATTTATCAGCAATATCATATCGGGATTTCTAGGTACCTGATACCATATTTACTCTATAATACTGATCTACATCGGGTTGATATTGTTGTTATAGATGTTATTGATGGTCAAAATTGATGTTATTGACATTAAAATCTATGGTCAAGAATGATACTGATATCGATACCCAGATTTTAAACCATGGTTCTTAGGTTCTCTTATGTAGTATTGTGCTTATATCAAAGAGTCTTTTTATATAGATTTTTTTTATGGTTGGAGGGATGTGGTCCTTAGTTTTTCTTTTGAAAGGACTCGACAAGCATCCAACATGTGATTTTTTTTATCTTTTATTAATGAGAGAATGCTCCAGCAAGTACGATGCATGTCAAGTAGCATACAAGTGTCAATGTTTGACACCTATCGAATAAAAAGATAGGTTGATGGGGTACGGAACAATTGGGATTCTCTCCTTGGGGTTTCTCCCCATCACACAAGCTCTCAAAGATTCAACGAGCAAATTTTCTTTTCATCAATAACTAAAAACTTCAATAATAATCTTAACCTTATATATGCCTACATCAAGAAGAAGAATCTCACCGCAACCAATGTGAGACTAAATATAAGCAAATAACTACATAAAACAACCAATTAAAATAAAAATAACTAAAGGCAACTAGTTCGATCTAACTCGAGCCCACACGCTCTAATCGAGCCACAATGATAAGAGGCAGCGACGCCTCTTGGTGTAAATTCGAAATCCTGGAGCAATGTCCCCATCATCCCCCAGGGGGTTGGGGAAAACTCGACCATGTCGATTGTAGACCTCCTCAGCTCTCATAATACTCTAAGTGATTAGGATCTAACCGTTGAAAATCATCTCGATTAATCCATGTGTTCTTAAAGTCATGTAGTCCTTTCCAACGAACTAAAAATATTTAGTAATCACCGTCTTGAGTAGAGACAATCTGATCATCAATAATTTCACCTATTTGTTCTGTCGAGTGGTTGGGTTGTATTGGAAAAAGTGGAGGTAATAAAGATCTCTCAAAAATAAGCTCAAGGGAAGGCTCATCCAACAAGGGATTATCAGGAAAAAAATTGAACCTTTATAAACAAGATTCTTAATGATATCTCCAATCAAATCCCATCTAAGATCGTATCTAAGGAGGACTCATCTTAGCTCAAACTCATATACTATAAAAACAAGGCAATTCTCTGCTTTTGTACTAAACCCCTATCACCTCTAAAAATTAAATTTAAGTCGCATAAAAATGCAAAAAGACCCCCTAATGAACTGCAAAATAACCATGTTTTGCGGATTTCATGATGTTGCTTCAGTGTCAATTTTTCTACCCTTGCCTTTTGGTTCCAATAGCCCTTAAAAAGTCTAGTCACACTGACTCACGTTCTTCTGAACCAAATAGACGGTAATAACCTTAGGAATCAATGGTTCATTTGAAGAGACAAGCTCAAGATCTAACTACTAACAGTACAAGTTTGTCTCTTGCGTCGCAAACTTTATATTAGGATTGAGTCGCAAATTGTGGCACACAAAGTGTGGTTGGCGACATTGATGATGAGAAAGGAAATTGTGATGACCCAAAATAGTGGCTCTCAATCAACTTGCATTGACTTGGAATTGGCTTTTCTTGAATCCACTTGATTTGCTATGATAATGGTGACGTTGGAGTGGAGACGACTGAATTAGAGATCGGATCAGACAGCACTTGGCAGTTACATAGTTGGAGTTGGTGAAGATGATGACAGGGTGGTGCCAACAGTTGGTAGTGATATCAAACCATGTTGCATATTGTTCAAAAAAGGATATGCAATATGCTTGTTGTTTTGTCTAAAATAGTGGCTTCCTCAATCAACTTGCATCGACTTGGAACTGGCATCTTTTTGAATCGGCTTGATTTGCTCTGATAGTGGTGATGTTGGGGCGGAGATGACTGAATTGGAGATCGGATCAGAGCAGCTACTTGTCGATGATGATGATGGGATAGCAGCAGTGGTTAGTAGTGATGTCAAACCATATTTGTTCGAATAAGGATATGCAACATGCTTGATAATTTGCAAGGATAAGTCTAGGTTGGCAAGCCTCATTAGGGGCTAATACTAAACTTAACCTAGTTTGGGGCTAATGTAGGTGGAGAGACTTAGAAATTCACCCACTTTTCTTTTCTCTCCAGATTTAGAAGTAGTAAAGAGACAACAAAAAAGAAAAGAATACAGAAGGATAAGAGATGTCCAATTAATGCTAAAGGATTTATCTTATACCTATTTAATCTGTAAACAGCTGAGAGTCCAACAAGCATTTCTTTTAAAGACAGGATTGGCTCTTATCTGTTCAGGTTCAACCCTCATTATTTTTTTTTCCTTTGTTGGTGTTGTGTGTGTGTATTAGCAACAGGGCTTCAGCATGTCTCACGTGTGGAGCATGTGAGGCAATGTTTGAAATCTATTAGACATAGAGACACAACTCATTTTGAAGTATTTGTGCTTATCAATATCGTAAATACATTTAGGACGTCCAATATTAAATCATGTCCATGATATGTGACATGTTATCCAGGTATTCAAAAAGGAAACCCCACCCCATATGAACCCAATATCTGATATTTAGAATTTTGCTTGCTGGATATGGCAATATGTGGGAAATTCGTTCACCTTTTCCACATTTGGTACATTTTCATCAATAATAAATGGAAGAAAGAAAATCTAGATCCTCCTTTCATTCTCTGTTTTCTTTTTTAACTTAATAACTTGATAAAATGACCAGTTCCCTTTACAAATTAAATGTTCAAAGACACAATTAAGTCTATAGCATTATATAATATTAAACATGATAGAGAAAATAGTGGTCCACAAACCAGAAACGATCAGTGGTTAGTCATCAGTAACACATATTTGTGCATCCTATATGTCCCTCAACCAGGCATCTGAAGCAGCGTGATAAGTTAAGAAAATCCCGCACCATAGAGTAACAATAGCGATTATTGCCAGAAAATAGAAGTAACAATAATAAGCATCATTTATACTACAACAATTACATCAACACTATGGGGCTGTTTGGTTAGGGGTGGAAGTGAGGAAGTGAGGAAGTGAGGAAATAGTAATAGTTCTCTTTGTAAATTGAAAATTGGTTAATGAGTTTTCCGGTGTTTGGATGTTGTTGGGAAGTGTGGTTTGAAAAATGTTAATGTCTTTTCCGGTATTTGGATGGTAATGTGAAAGTGAAAGTAAAAAAGTTGACCACAAAGTTGACTGGAAAATAATATTAAAATAAAAATTAATTTAGAAAAATAAAAATTAGATTGTAATTAGAATGCAAGTGAGATTTACATGATCACAAAATTAACTGTTTTGAGCTACACTTATTACAAATGAGATTTATATAACCACAAAATTAACTGTAGCACCCTAGAATTGAGGAAGTGATTGTGTAAAAGGGAAAAGAGAAAAGAAAAAAGAGTTTTCTCATTTTCTTTTTTCCGGTGTTTGGATAGATAGGGAAGTGAGCAACCCATTTCCTTACTTCCGCCCACTTCCTTGCAACCAAACACGACCTATCAAGAGTATTTCAAGCATATACAGATCTATCAATGGAACTTTCTAGCATGTTATCTATAAGCTAATTGATGCACAAGATTAAAAAAACAAGAACAAAAGAATCGGATTACCTTGACTGGGAGATCGTTGGGAAGATCCATTTGAGCAAGAAAATCACGACCAATTATTGTCCAGTCAATCTCCGTTACTCCATCAACATCCCTAACGCTCTTCAAATTACTGTGTCCATTAGCCAGTTCAACCCTACACCCTACCCATAAATATAGCATCCTACCTGACTTGGCATCTCTAACTGTACTAGGAGTTAAGAAAAGTAGCACTGCTTTAGAATCAAGATCCTCCCTACTAAATTTTGCAAGCTTTTCCATGTTAGGCCAACGGTATACAAACAGTTGGGTAGCGTTCAGAGATACCAAATTAACATCAACTGATTCAGTTGCGTTACTTATCAATTGGCAATCCTGCAAATTATCACAGTTTTCTACATCAACACGATTAGCTGAACTATCAACAGCACATTGACTTGTACACTTGCCGTCTGAAACTTGTCCTGCACAAGTTGTGCTTTCTGAACCATTCATGGATGTGTGACTAGTACAATTGCTCCTATCTAAGAATTCGTGTGCGCTTCCAGTAGCAGCAGATGATGCATTCAATGCTGTCCTGGACAATGAAGAAGCATCCTTGTTCAGTGGCAACTTTAGGGAGAAACTTCCCTTCTCTCAGCAATTGAACGAGCCAACCCCTTTGATGGCGAACAAACCGCTTGCAAACATGGCTTCAAAGGTTCCAAACTGCCAGAAATCTGGAGAGAAGGCTTAGATGAGAGAACAAAAGAGTCAGACATGTTAGATGAGGCAGGTGAAGGTGTAAGTGATGGTGAGGAACATGTTGAAGGAGATATCGAAGGTGAGTCTGAACAGCACATCGAACTAACACTTGAATCCGATGAAATGGAACTAGGAGAAAGGTAAGAAGGTGACGTTGATGATTCTGCACTCAAAAGCAGAACTCGACTCCCACAAGGATCACCATCTCGGACCAATGCTGAATCCGAGAAAACTCTATAAATGGTGCCGGATATAAATTTCCTCCTCAATACACTCCAATTACTCTCTCTCGCCGGAAGGTGGGTTTCTTGCCCGGGTCCTGATGAAGGGAATGGTGGCAAAATACCTCCCGTGGTAGCCTTATAAAATATCTCAAAATCTACATCATAGGAATCCACTTTTTTCTTACCAACTCCGCTTTTAGTTCCCAATTGAATCTGATGCTTATCAACCTTATCCAAACTTGAAAACGCCTCCCAGAACTCTGCAGGCTCGTTCCCTTCATCGACCGTAACGATTGGCCCGGGTACTCTCTCATACCTCACCACCTGAAAGGCAGCAGCTTTCGCATCCTTCTCCATCACTGGGTCGCAATTCTCACCAACCCAAACATATATCAATGAGACAACATGAATAATAAATGCCCCTCTCGAATCCAAAGCCTCAAGCTTTGGATCATTCAGCATCTTGGGCACCAAATGCAATGGATCGTAAGGCGAATGTGGCGCCATCCTATACATCCTCAACACTGAATTCGGGCTCAAAGGGATTGCATGTACTCTCTTCTGACACTGCAGCAGCTGGCAAGCGAAGCCCATGTTAGGATTCGCAATCCCTCTCGCCACCTTCACAACTGAAAAGCATCATCAAAGCTCTGACCTTTCCTCCACATCAAGTAAGCAATCACCAGTGAAGTCGATCTCGACACACCCTGGCAACAATGAACAAAAACTCTGCCTCCTTGTTCCCTGACATCCTCAAAATAATCAAACACATCATATAAAATACTAGTTATATCCTCACTCGGTCTATCCTGAAGCCAAAGAGTCTTGTAAAGAAGATCAGACTTAAAGTATTCAGGGCAAACAAATCCAACGCAATTCAAAACATGAGTGATCCCATGCTCCCGCAAAATCTCTCGGTTTCTCGCGACTGAATCACCCCCCAAATAGATATGATCTGCGACTTTCGAGCATTCCTTATCAAAAAGAGCGATCTGGTTCTTGTTACCTTGGGATCGGAGCGAAGAAAGGTCGAGCTTGAGATCGGATCGGCTGCTGGGGGTCGGAGGCTGCGGCCACTCGCCGACATCGTCAGATCCGGCCTTCGGCCACTCGTCCAAGCTCCGGCGAGCTATCGAAAGCGGCTGCAGAGGCGGGAGGCAAGATCTCACCTTCGAATTCTGGGGTCTAGGAGTCAGAGGGGGAGCTTGGAAGCGCAGATCGTTGGCCGCGGGATTCGACTGCTCGGTGCAAGATGCGGACCAAGAGGCGGAGCGCCAAAAGATCTTGCGGCCGGAGGCGGCAGTGGAGGGAGCTGCGGGTATAGGATCGTCGTCGCCGGCCATTAGTGGATAAGCTGAGAGCTCGGGTTTTTGAGATTTGGGGGGAGGATTTTGTGGAGTGAACACGGACATGCGAAATTTCGTGCGAGGAATTGGATTCGAGCTCTTTTAGGAGAGAGAGAGAGAGAGAGAGAGAGAGAGAGAGAGAGAGAGAGAGAAGGAATTGGGTTCTTGTGATGATTTTAGAGAGAGAAAATAAGAGGTTGAGAGAGAAAGGGGGAGCTTGAAAGATGTTAAGAGAAAGAGAGTGTATGGAGGCTTTTCGAAGAGGAGAAAGATGGGGAGTGGGAGGAATCGGGTACACTGACCAGTCAATAACGGGTCACCAATAACAAGATTGACCCGATAACCCGATTGCGAACCCAATAATAATTGGAGAATCATTGGTTTTGGATTGTTATTGGATTGGGTTATTATTATTATTATGATCTCACGGAACCCGACAACGAGCAAACACTTCGATGACAGATGGTATTATTTACAAGTATCCGTCACAAAAATTTGTGATATTTCAAATTGTTGCGGATAATTAAAAATCTTATAATTATTTTTCAAAAAAAAAAAATCCAAGACCACCCCTACCGTGGGACTATTTATTCGACCAAAATTTCTGATTTGTATTACGAGAGTAATTTCTCTAATTAGAAGAAAGTGAGACAAAATTATTTTATATTTATATTTTATTTCATAAATTCGGCCACGCTGTTTCCATGATCTCTGTACTTGAAAATGTCACATCTTTTGCATCCAAACCCGTTAGCAAATTAGGAGACAAGGAAACAAACGGGTATTTTTTCTCTCACGATCAAAACCCGCTAATCGAACGGGATTGGCTTGGATTTGATCCGACCGCTAAGCTAATCAAATCCGGTGGGCCTCGTCGAAATGAGCGGGCGGGCTGGAGTGGGATAACGAATTTGACCGGCGGGAAACAGTGGGGTCCGTGTTGACGACGGCGCTATTTTACTGGGCCCCACAATTGACGGGCTCCCCACTGGATGTAGCAATCCCGCAGCCCTCAGCCCAAGGCCCTGTAGCCGTGAAAGCGAAGGCCCAAAAGCCCAATGGGCAACAGCTAAGATAAGAAGCATTTTCCTGGGCCCACTCCTCAGTCAAAGACGTGACCCGCGATCTCGTTTTACATGAGGAGGAAATTACTTGTTTTTTAATTCTTCTCTCAGTTTTGGGAAATTTTGGGTTCAAAATTTGACTGCGAGAGGGAAAGGGACTAAAATAAGACAAATATTTTATTTGATTAGACTGTGGAATTAGGTACTAAAATTCTTGGTCGTGCGGTCAATTGAGAATATGCTCAAGGATCTCATGCCACTTGTTGAGATGATGAGATCCTATGGTTGGCGTTTCTGTTTCTTCTTTTTCTTTTTCTTTTTTTTTTTTTAAGATTTTAATTGAAGCAGAAATTTTTTGGATTTTAATTGAAGCAGAAATTTTCCATTAGTAAGCAGGAGTGAGTAGTCTGTAAAGAAACAGTGGCAAGAAATTTTAAGAAAAATGGTCTTGGACTCCTAAAATTTTAATTAATTAAGGGAAAATTTCAATTAGAAATTTATTTCCGTCTCAACCTCAATCCATATCAGCATAAATCGATTCTTTCAAACCATCACTTCGTTATATATTTTCATTTTCTCTTTTACCTTCTTCATTGCTTCTGCTCTCTCTTTAATTCTAATCCTGACGCAGAGTAATTCGTGGATCGACCTACGTGGTCAACTCACCGTGGGGGTTGGAGGGGGAATGGAAAGCCCCCTCCCAAGGGCTCAAGGGCGAAACTCCTGAACCAATTTTTTTGAAATCGACCTTTTGCAGATCTTATTTGTACATGCTCGTGCTCGTGCTCGTGATGAATTTTATTTCTGTTTGTAATCGATATGGTATTTAGATCTGGATTGTATATCAATCATTACTATTGCAATCGAAGTTTCTCACAAAATCCTCATGTAAAGAATTATGAACTTGAGTTTTTGATTTGTTTTCTGCTAGATAATGACGGTGCTAAGATATGATGAATCTTTTTATGTGAGGAATGTGACTCAAAGACTGTGACTCGTAATCTAATTATAATTTTGAGGAAGCTAGGATTTTAGAAGTGAGCAGCACAGTGAGAGAAGAGATAGTCTCAATCCTCATAATAAAGATTGTGATCAAGGTCACAGTCCTTATTATGAATAACAATCCCCATAATAAGAACTGCGACTACAAAGCAGTTCTCACAAAATCGTAGTCGCAGTTGCGAAACACTTCGAAGTCGAAATTGTAATTCTTACAAAGTCACAGTCGCAGTTGCGGAGCGCTTTTAGTTGCGATCGTGATCGCGGTTAAAATTTAAAACGGGAGTATTTTAGTTTTTTTACATTTCGCGATTAAAACCCCACTCGACACATGCTTGCAATCCACCCCCATAAAAAAATTGAAACCCATGAAAAAAAAATATATAATTGAGATTTTAACTAATTAAGTTTTAATACAAGAGTTTCAGAAATCCCCAAATTTTATATAGTTGGGAGAGCGTTAGTATTTTTAGGTTAAATCCAGACTTATCCCTACTGAAGATTTCTTTTAGGTATTGGGGTGGACTTGGCTTGCAATGCGTGTGCGCACGCCGTGTCGTGGGATTGCCCAGTTGTAAAATAGTTATGGGACTTAGTTGTCCCATCCTTCAAAATTCACTAATAAAAGTTAATCGCAAACCTACATCCACACAACTTATCTTACTCATTACATCTATGCATGTCTCATTGTCTATCTGAAGTTGGTGCAAGGCAAAAGTATATTGTAGACGGTTGCAATGTCCATGATTGGCTAGCAACTACAACAGTAAGGCTGTTTGTTTCGTCATAAAGAATTTATGACGTAAAAGTCTGTAATTCGTAAATGACTTACAACCTAATTATAACTACGATATTTGTTTAGACAGTAATTCATAAAAGACTTACGCAACTCAACTATCACTCACTTGCAACCCAATTATCACTCACTTACAGCTCAGTTACAGTTAATTTTGTGATCATGCAAATTTGTATTATTTTTTTATATTAATATTAATTTTTTTAATATTTAACATTTTTAATATTTATTTACAATATTAAAATTTTTTAAATCATCAAATAGTTAATTTTGTGTTCAATTTTTTCCCTTACAACTTACACATTACGACAACCAAACACTGTAAAATACAATGCACTTCCCCACTTACAACTTTACATTACCAACCAAACACCGTAAAACTTACATGTAATTCATTTACAACTGTAAAAAAATTTACTAATTACGACTTACAAATTACAGCCAATTACAATAACCAAACAGACATGTATATTGTATGTATTTGTTGAATTTGCGGCTCCCACAGTTTAAGGCGAACCGCTCAATTTACAACCACACCAGACCTCAAAAATATCTAATTTAATTTAATTTAATTTTTTAATAGCTAAATGTGGACTCGGTCTCTCTGGACAAGTATTAGCATCTAGATTTATTTGGCTCTTCTATCTATTGTTTTTTATCTGAATTTTGTCACATACTTCTGACTCAACCTGACTGATATATTAAAGAATGTTTCGCAAGAAAATTATTAATGAAACATGGGAAGATTTTTCGTGTCCCTGTCTATCTATTATTTGAAGAAATAATCTTTGTCATTAGTGGCTACCTAATGAGAAAAATTAGTAGTGGTGTTCAATTTAGTGCTTGGCATCTTCGTATTAGAATAATGCTGGCTAAATTTGGAACGAATCTACCCTTCATGGAAAAAGGGATAGAACGCATGCCCACATTTAATTAGTAGTTGCTGATCATCAATTCAATAGTCAATTGAGGCAACATTTTTAGCATTACTTATAAAGGACTTAAGGTACCATCCCAAAAGACTAGCTTTTAAGTGGATTTGCCCAAATTCTTATGTACCATTCCCACGTCTAGTCGATGTGGGACTATTTGTTCGACCTAAATCCCAACAATCTCCCATCGAATAAAGAGTCTCCCTGCAAGCTCAACTATCTTCACACTAGAAAATCAAATGCTCCATCGAGATACAACTCTTCATTGCGTGAGGTGGCAGCACGTCTTATGTGAAGTACCAACTACAGTCGGTCACTCCTCTACACCGCGTGAAAAGTGGCACGCCCATTGCTAAGGAGCACCACTGTCAAATTTCTTGAGAACCCAACATTAGCTTCACGAGGGACATGGCTCTGATACCATTTTGAAGGACTTGAGGCACCATCCCAAAAGGCTAGCCTTTTAAGTGGAGTTGCCCAAATTCTTATATACACCATCCACGCGTCTAGCTGATGTGAGACTATTTATTCGACTCAAATCCCAACAACTTAAATACTCTCTGTCTCTCTCTGTTTGTGTGATTGGCAAAACAGGCCCAGAATAATCCTTATAGAAAGGATAATCTCAAGAATTCAGATGATCAAAACAACATGAAGCAAGGAGGAAGACTATAAAGGGAAAGAAATCAGCAGCTCAGCATCAATATGAGCTTTTTACTAAAATCCTAGTTGATCTCCCACGCATACTGAATATGTAATCAGCACAAGCCAAAATAAACCTTGATGCGCTGAGAACATTTTAAATGCATAGAAAATGCTATCTAATTATATGAAAGGAAACTAAAAGAACTTTATCTTTATCGACTATCAAAAAAATTACAAATACAACATAAAACCACGAGCAAATCACAAAGACTGTCCGATATTCAAAGAGAGTGACAATTGATTTGATATCAATAGGAAGTTTATTAGGAGAAAACTCTATACAAGTGACGTGCATCACATAAGAAGGAATTACATACAACATAAACACCAAGATTATTATGCGAATCATGGGACACAACCAATTGGTGGCTTTAAATGAAGACATGCACAATAATTACAGATTGTTGCATTGATGGCAAGGTGCAATTGAAGGATTGCCTGTACATCAGAACTGAGATCACTGAGCAAAGCAGGAACCAGGCCCAATAGGAGGCATTCGTGCGCAGGAATTGTTAACGGGAGCAGCTGGAACTCCACGATGGTTCAACAAGCATCTGAAATAATGTAGGCGGGGTAACACGGTTGAATTTGTGCTTCCTGCAGCAGTAGCCTCCTTCGAACTCCACAAACGCTCTATGGGGAAAATTCAGAGGTGTGATTAGCTCAAATAACTAAATATAATAAAATACACAACATCATAAAACCTCATTATAAGCTGAGTCAACTAGACAGGAGTTGTTGGTAAAGGCTTCAATTGTAACACAAGAAATGGATAAGATGATATTGCAGGAGAGTCAATAGGTGTTGATAACATGGGGATCATAATTGAGAAGTTATGATTTCAAAATTTTAACCGATAACAAGAAAGAGTCGTCAATGACAATTTGAAGGTGAAAAACCATACATTGGACACATACAATATGGGTAGAGTAACAAGTCCACATGAAAGTAAAATTTATATTCTCTACTCATGTCAAATGCTTACCACTTAAAATGCATTAATTGTATATGCACTTACCTGCAGCTGCAGCAGCACGTGGCCATATTGTTTGTTGAACATCAGATGTATCAGCTGTCTCACCCCACATGCAAACCTCTCCCCCGAGCACAAGTCCTTGCTGCAAGGGATCACTTATTCCTTCCAATGGTTCGCTATCATAGAAATCCTCCCATGGAACATCTAGATGATCAAGATACCATACACCCTGATTGCTTACAATACATCTAAAACCTTTTGCAACAGCTTTGGGGCAAACTCCTGCTCCTAACCTGCACCATACACATTAACCCAGAGACATGTAAGAGGAGAGGTCTAAACAATTTAAAAGCAGTTACACAGAGAATGCCTCAGCTAAAAGTCACTGCTAAGTTGTTGGATACGAATAATATAACAAGGCAATCAACAACCCACCAGTTATGTACGACTGTTTGAGGATTGAGTTTCTCCTCGAATGCGTTGAACGTTTCTTCCCTGGAATAATGTAGATAATAAAATATTAGTAAGAGAGTTTTATTTTCTTCTTTTCTCTCTCTCTCTCTTTTCTTATTCTTTTTTTTCCCCTTCCATTTTGGTGGGTAGTGGTGTTTTTTTTTGGTGTGTGTGTGTGTGTGTGTGTGTGTGGTGGTGGTGGTTGGGGTGTGTGTGTGTGTGTGTGTGTGTGTGTTTTTTTTTTTTTTTTTGGTGTGGGGGTGGGGGGGTGGGGGGGGGGGGGTGTTGGGTAAATGGACACTGAAAGAAATCAATATATACCAATTAACAGGAATCCAATTATGAGAGAGCGCTATTTCTTGAGCTCTCAATACAAAGTACTGATATGCATCTCTAGTTGTCATGTTGTGCTGCTCAAGCCTGCATGCAGAAGGAATTAAGACATGAAACATCAAGTTGAACCAGGATGCTTCAAATACATCTATATATCCTTTCGGAGTGCACTTCTCAGTCAGCAATGTATGATACAATTGGTTTAATCTCTACCAGAGATGGATTATGAATCCCCCATGCTATATGAGAAAGAGACTTCCAAGTTATACAGCTCGTGTTGATGCATGCCAAAGAAATTGTTTGTGCTTAACCAGGTACAGACCAAGGTGGCAGTTGTTGGTGTTAAGAATAGTATTAGAATTAGGAATATATAATACTAATTGTATTTGCATTCGGAGTAGAAGTTTCCTTAGTATGTAATTGTAATGACTATATATTCGGGCTATGCCCTCATCATTAATATACACAATTCAGATTCTTCTTCAAATAATTTAAAACCTGCTTCCTCTTCAAATGGTAATAATGTGTGTAACTTGAGTGTTGAATCCGAAAATGATAGTGCATTTGATCTTGACCCTACTAGCCACAATCTTGGTTGTACCAAGTTTCAACGCATTAAAGAGGTAGAGATGTCTCATTTAACCATTCAATCTCAATAGCATAAAAATACCCTTGATAAGATCGGTAGGATGCTTGGAGGAGTGTGCCTGTAAAGCCTGGTGTCCTTACAACCACTTCCATAGAAAATAAGCATAAGCATACATCTCAGATGACCATCAGGATATAAACTGCGATCATAAAGAGGATGCAAGCCAACTCCAGCCAAAAAGGGTCTCGGAATCCATATGACACTCAGATGATAGACAATTAAATATGGAGAAAGAAGAAGGATGTTAAGACAATTAGAAATTATAAATTCCTCAAGATAATCGAAATACATGGAAAATTTTGAGTTCTGCGTCTTTTTTTTTAAAAATTATAAACTCCTCAAGATTTTCCATACACAATACACACACACATTAAATATATAACCTTTTTTTAAGTGTTTTGACTAGTGGATACTTTCATATATGAACTGATCAATTGCAAGGAGGTAGACAAGTCTAAACTATCATTTGTTCCTTATGATTAATAGAGTGATGATCTATCAGAGCAATGAATACAGGATCATAAAATGATTAGAACCTTGAGATTACTAGAAATCAAGGTTCTGAATGTCGGATATCAGGATTGCACAGATGGGGGTTTTTCATATCGGATATCGGATATCGGGGGAGATATTGGAAATATGCGCGCATATCGGGCGTTCATATTAGGCACATATATAATGAAATATTGATAACTAAAAGTTAGTTTAGAGTCATAAATATCATCTACCTAATAAAAATGATGTAATATGCTTGCAAAGACAGTAAAAAATAATATACATTCGCACACAGTCGTGCAATAAATAAGTTATTTCATATCGGGCGATATATCAGGCGATTTGTCGGCCAATATCGGGCGATTTATTTGCCGATATTTCAAATATCAGCCATTTTTTGCTGCAAACGATATGGCGAATGATTTTCCCATATCGTATCGACAGCAGGCAAAAAAGGAGATATCGGACGATATCTCGGCCGACTCGGCCAATATTTAAAACAGGGCTGGAAATGCAATTAAATAAAAAACAGAAAAAAGGATGGAAGGTATTTCATGTGTGTGAAATAGCTTCATACCATTGTTTCACATGAGGCGTTGAATTCCAGCAATCTGCCAATCATTGACTGACATAATCAGGTGATAAAATATAAAGAACAACATACATCACAATGAGTAAACAAGCTTAGCAAGTCCACTATATCAGAAATCGAGATGCATGATCAGGTGCTAAGATATCAATATCAAAATCACACATGAATTAAACGAGCTTATAGCTCGTCCATTATATCAGCAATAGACCAGTGTCAAGACTAATGTGTAAACGCACCAGACAATAATAACATTCATAATGGAAGTCACAAAAAATCAGAAATCTGGGACCACCGATACTCTACATTAATATCTCCATAAAAAAAGAAATGCATGCATCAGACGAAAATTAAGAATCAAACAAGCAAGGCATACAAATGTCCATATTGTTGGTATTTCGTGTCTTCTGTCCACTCGAACGGTTAATGAGGAATATGACAAGAGGCAAACATGGTTTTAGTCCCACATGGAACAAAAGAAAATATGTTTAAATGTTCAAAGATTAGATCTAAGACTCTAAAAGTCTCTAAAAGGGGTTTCCCCTTTTGGGACATATGGATTCTAAACACATTAAACACTTGCATCAAATTAGTGGGCACATTAACGCAACAAACTGGTGTCATGGGTAAAGATGGATTGGGCCTTATTTGTACGTGCATGGTGCTACAAGAGGTTGGTGAAAATTGTTGGTGAGTTCAAGGTGAAGACTTAATCAAGTTGAGGAACCAAAAAAAATTCCAAGCATGCTTTAGACATGCCTACTTGTTACCATAAAGCAATCAAAAGTAGCCTAGAGTACAAGTTTCACTGGAGTGCCATGAGCATTTTTCAGCAAGGTCATGCATATGAAGCTCTGTTTCAGCAGGTGAAACCACAGAGTGGTGCTTAAGGCTGGCACAAGCAAGATATGCTCAATCTTCCTATGAATTAACTATAGAGAACAAATTGATTGCCATCCCTCCCATAATAAACTGGTTATACCTATTATAAAGAGGGAGAATTTCTGATAAACAACATGAGACAAGAGCTGATTTATCATTTATTCTGACACTTTCTCCATTCCTGTAAGGTATTTATGAATTGTCAGCAAGTTTCAGTTGAAGAAAAGTTTAGGTTTAAGTTTTGAAGACTAGAATCATTCACAATTAGCAGCATACTTCCAGGTTTCTTTCCTAAGTGAATTCGGTTTAAAACAAGAAAATGGTAAAGTTATGCATGATTTAGTTTGGTTGTTTATGGTAAGCTCCTGGCCACGACATCTGTAACCTCAGAAATTGCATTTAGGAATCCATGAACCGCTTCCCTTTCTGAAAAGAAAATGGAGAAGAAAGTAACCCTGTATTTAAGTTAAAAAATAGAAGTTTTTTTATATAAAGAAACGAGATGAAATCCACTAACTCGTTCTTGCAGAAAATGACATTCAGCATTGTAAAGGTACGTAGAGAAATTTGTACAATGAGAATGTAAAAATGAAACTAACCTGTATTTACCTCATCCCCTCCTAAGTGGAAGAGCCCAAATGGGAAAATTTTCTTCATATCTGCAACAAAAGTTCATATCAAGATCTAAATTACAAGTAATTACAGATCTTCAAACACGTATATGCTTGCCCACCACTCTTCTACATGTATAGCTTCTAAAATACCAGAACAGTGTATGATGAAGCCAAATTGAATAATAGTTCTCCTTGTTGGAGTAGCCCCGAATTGCAAGTGTTGCATTCTCCCTAGCCTCAGACAATAAATTGACGTATATAAAGCAACACAAATGTAAAACATAAAGGTGAAAGAACAAAAAATAGGTGTCCTTCCTGGAGTCTGACTAAATTGAAGTCCAGTGACATTTCTCTGACTAGGCCTATGTCGCAAGGACGCTCCTATCATGGAGCCGTGTCGTGTCAGAAACGTACCTAACACGCGTGTCAAACACACATGTCATGTGTGCTTTTAAGAATTCGTCATGTGTCTACGACTCGTGTCCATTTCAATATTGACATGTTCGTGCAACATCATGGTTCACAGTCGCGGTCTCAGCCGCCGACTCGGCGGACACTGAGACGGATCGGTCTCGGTGACTCGGATCGGTATCGGGCGATACGTGCAAAACGCTACATAGAAAGCTAAAAAATTCTGAAAAAATCACGATAAATTTTAAAAAATGTAGACATCCATATTCATGTATCACATGTCCAAAATATATCACCTAGCACACTAAACATAAAGCGAAAGTATAAATACACACGTCGTCGGTAGAAGCATATCAAAATACATGCACAATATAGTAAATTGAACAAACTATATTCATAAATACATGCTAATGTAGTTATTTCCACATTGAATTGCGATGAGGCACAAAATTATCATTATAATGCCGAATCGACCGAGTCAATTCCGATTCTCGGCCTAGTCAGTCTCCTCTGAGTTGAGTCGATCGACTCGTGACTCGGACTCGTCTCGGAGTGGGCCGAGACGGATACGACTCGGCCGACTCGTCTCCGACTCGGCCGAGTCTTTGAACCATGTGCAACATAGGACTAGGCTCAGACAATAAATAGAGATACTTTAAGCAACAGAAACGTAAGAAAGAAAATGAGAGAGAAACATAGGTTTGTGGGGGGGGGGGGGGGTGCCCCCTCAACGGTTCCTTAATTCCAAAACCCCAAATTTCAGTACTTGCCCCGCTAATTTCCTAGCCTCTTAATCCTAGGACATCTCAGAAGGCCCTGAGATTAGGTTTAAATTAAATAAACAAGATTTTCCATTAGCGCTAAGAGTTATTAATAATTGATCACAAATTCTCCCTCCTTTCACCCATCCTTTCTCTAATAGTTGTTTCTCCCCAACACAAGTGTTCCTGGGGAAAATTCCTACTGACGCTGAAATTAATTGAAAAAACTATGTAAACAAAGTTGAATGCGAAGAACCAGCAGAGCCTCAGACATAAGAAAAGCAGGAGTTGGGTCAATGTTAGCGCACAAGAAAATGTGAATACCTTATGAGGAAAGGATATTATACATAAACATGTACAAAAATGGGTAGTATTTAATTTCCAAGTCACTAACCCATCCATGGTTGATTTTCAAACAGAAATGATTATTGCTTCTTTTCCCAAATTCGTTAAAAGATCGAGGGGGCAAGATTTGATGTGAGCGTTTTCCCTGAATAAAAGAACATCAGAAAGACAGATTGGTAGGGTTTTAGGAGGGTGGTATTGAGACAGAGCAGGCCCGCAGAGAAATGAATATTGAAACTAACAAAAAAAATTACAGAATACTGAAGTTCCGATAGAAAATTTCTATTTTGATCTCTGCTTGAGATGCAGGTCAGGCTTCAGCTTTGCACAAAACCTATATGCAGGATTAGAGTTCTTTTCTTCGAGAACAAAGTATATCCAGGATTGATGGTCAAAATGAGATACAATTAGTTATATTTGGAAAAGAATCAGTTAAACCTAAACAACTTGTGAAAGATGCTTTTTCTGGTGAAAAAACTTTTCTTGGGAACTAAACTGGAAAATTACCATGCAGAGTTGCATCTCAAATGCAACAAGAAGTGCACATCATTTCCTATCTGATCACTTGGGCAATTGTTTGCAACTGCAGATGTGGTAAAATCATCGGCAAGAGCTATTTATTTCACAGGTACCACAAAACTTGTGAAATAAATAGCTCCATGCATATCATTAGAAAAGAGCTAATACAGAGGAAAACCTGACACGGGTACCAGGTAATACCGACGTAGTTGACATGACGAGTCTTAGGAGAAACTGACAGTAGGGGCATGGAGAGAACAATGTGCAAGTCATTTCATATAAGATTATGGACAACAAACATCAAGATTTAATTAATATAATGAAGTTAAAAAGCATTATTAAAGAAGAGCCTCATGGATGATCACATTTATTGCTAACGAACATCCATTAACCTGGCTCCACCCTGAATGTTCTATGGTACATTTGCAAGAATCAAAACCCTTTTTGCTTCCATATCATCTTAGAGATGCTACGGCTCCAAGTCAACTGGCAACCATAGATTCTTTGTTGTTTATTGTTTAAGATGGAGACACACAAATACTCAAACAGAGTTTACAAGTTAAAGCGCTAAATCATGGATTAGTTTCCATTCAAGGAAGTTTGAATCATTGGTTTACATCCTGTTCACCCAGAGGACCCTGCACACAAAAGCATTAAGCTGATAATTTGTTTGACCAAACCTTTCTGCATTGTGTATATCTTACAGTCAATGGCACGAATTCGGCAGTCTTTTGGATAAAGTCCCAATTTTAGCCTTCTCAAAAACTTAAGCATTGACATCTTGGTGATAACACAATTATCACAGACAATTCCTCAAGTTATGAACATATCCTCAATGGAAAAATAGAGGATAAAACAACAAATAGCATACATTCCTCCTCTTACCAAATGAATATTGTCGACAGCACAATGTCCACCCTAATGATGATGCCAAAAAAACTAAATGAGTATAAGATGTATAGCAGCGATACCACGAAAATGATGTATAATATCTCTATTTTGAAATACAGTGTTTAAATAAAATATACTGGTATTTTAATATACACATGGACATTTATTTATTATTATTAATACTTATGTGAGTTACTATTACTAATTGTTATTAATTACTATTATCATAGATTATTATCATCTTATTAATAGGTAATGTTATTACAATTATTTTGTATAAGTGAGTTACCATTACATGTGCATGTGTATAAGTGAGCCCACTCTTCTCCTCTCATTTTCCTATTTTTTTTCCTTTATTTTTCTTTGGCCCAAATCCAAACCCACATCATTTTTTATCTATCCCTTAAGCCCATACTGATGTGAAACAATATGCGAATGATGTCAGAACTCAGTGATAGAGCTAAACTTTCAACGTTTCATAACAAGTCACGATCTTTAGTAGGAATAAATCTAAAATAATCATATGGCAAGATGGTTCTAAATAAAAATTATTATACTCGTAAACTGGACAATTCCAATCATTACCAACAACTCACAATACTTAGTTACAGAGGAGGAATCCTACTTGCAATATCAGAATAGCAAAATACAAAAGCATGCAGAATCACACAGCTCACCCATAATTTAGTGGACAACAGAGCAATTATGATAACATACTAGAGATAAAATTATGCGGTGTAATTCAATGGATATTCTGCATTTTTTGCTGAAAATACAGTACCTGTTGAAGCTTTTCGTGTCCCCGTTGTGTTGACTTGCTTTAATACTCTTTCCCTATCTTCTTGAAAGTAGACTGAAGTTGTGTCTGTACTGTTGCAGGTGAGAGGCGGTGATGGCGGTGCATGATTGGAAGAAGAGGCGCCCGCGTCGCTGGATGCGTTCGGCAGGGAAGAGGTGGATGTTGCTTGGTTCTGTAATTGCCGGTGCACAGGGGTGCTTCGGGAGAACTTGGTGGAAGCCGGGCTGCTGTAATGATGGCGCACGCAGGGAGGGAGAGGAGAAACAGGGGACGACTTATGGACGCTTGCAGTGGACTGAAGTGCTTGGTTTTGGTTGCTGCCAATTACAGAGGACATGAAACAATACAAACAAACCTTGCCATTGAAGAATTACAGAGAGGGGACTTGGATTTGGGTGGATATGATTGGGTGTTGACCGGTTGTGGGTGGGATGACCGGTTGGCTTGGGCTGCTGTCATCCGTGGGTGGGGAGCAAGGAAGAAAAAAAAATGTTGCTTGTTTGGTTGGTTTTTTTTTTTTGTAACTAAAGGATTTGAGGTTATGATGTGTAATATGATTTGGGATTTGAATTGAGACCAAGAGATAAGATAAGAGGAAACCAAGATTTGACTTCACACACAAATCCTATCTGAAATGGGTTTCACACTCCATCTTCATAATTAAATTTTCAAAGAGAAAATCTAACAATTCATTAATCAAGAGTGCCTCCAATTTAGTTCAATCAAAGCCAATTAAATAGGCTTACAAAAATTTGAGTTTTCCCACACAACCGATGTGGTACTAAAATACTGAAAATAAATAAAAATACAGACTCCAGCTAAATCCAAATAGAAGCAGCTCGACGCCTCCTGCGCTGATACACGCGATCGAATCTCCCCGGGCGCGCTGATGTCATGTCCGTCAGTTGTAACATCCTGCCATAGGTCTTAGGCAGACCGTGCAGTTTAACGACACCATCGAAAAAGATTTTGGCCACTCTAGAGGCGTCAGAAATACGGGAGCAAGGCAGAAAGTGGGCCATTTTAGAAAAGCGGTCCACGACAACTAGGACTGAATCATGCTTTCTAAGAGTTTTCGGGAGTCCTAACACAAAGTCCATACTAACATCCTGCCATGGGCAATTTGAGACCGGTAGTGGAGTGTACAAACCGGTGTTCTGTTTCTATTGCTTTGCGAGTTGACAGGTGTGACACCTTCCAACATGTTTGGCAACGTCACGTTTTAACCCTGGCCAATAGAACCGATACTCAATGGCTTCTATGGTCTTCTCATTCCCGAAATGTCCGGCTAGACCACCAGCATGCAGTTCCCACACAAGAAATTCTCCAAGGGAGGTTCTTGGGATGCATAACTTTCGGCCTAGAAAGAGATACCCATCATGTCGGGTATAACCATCCACTTCTTGAGTCGATCCATCTATCAATATGGCGTATATGTCGCAAAAATCGGGACACGACTCGTATTCAGCTTTTATCTTCTCAAAGCCGTTTACCACCGTGGGCATCCTGATCAAAATGAAAATACGGCGGCTGAGAGCATCAGCGGCTTTGTTTTCTACTCCTGCTTTGTGGCGTAGAGTGAACGTGTAGTCTTGAAGGAACTCAATCCCTCGTCCATGTCGCGCGTTCAACTTCTTTTGAGAATAGATGTACTTCAGGGCCTCATGATCAGAGAAGAGAACAAATTCAAACGGTAAAAGATAATGTCGCCAATAGCGAAGTGTCTGAATCACCGCATAAAATTCTTTATCATAAGTGGAGTATCATTGTCGGGCATCATTCAGTTTCTCACTGAAGTAAGCAACTGGATGACCTTCTTGAGCGAGGACTTCGCCTATTCCAATTCCTGATGCGTCACACGCTACTTCAAAGACTTTAGAAAAATCAGGGAGACGCATAACAGGAGCGCTGACCATTCTCTTCTTGATCTCGACAAATGCCTTCGTGGCAGCATGAGACCAGTTGAATTCACCCTTCAAACAGTCAGTGATTGGAGCCATGACAGTGCTAAATCCTTTAATGAACCGACGATAGAAGGTAGCAAGTCCGTGAAAACTTCTTACATCACGAATCGTCTTAGGCTCGGGCCATTCCTCAATGGCTCTGATCTTTTCAGGATCCGCAGAAACTCCATCAGCAGATACCACAAATCCGAGGAATTGAACTTGTAAAGAGAGAAAGGTGCACTTCTTAGGATTAGTGTACAACTCTTCCTTCCTCAATACAAAACAAACTTGACGTAGATGGTCGAGGTGCTGCTCACGAGATTGGCTGTAGATGAGAATGTCGTCAAAGTACACTACTAAGACTTTGCCCATAAATTGATGTAGTACTTGCGTCATTACTCGCATGAAAGTGCTCGGAGCATTGGTCAATCCAAAAGGCATGACCATCCACTCATACAACCTATCCTTCGTTTTGAAGGCGGTCTTCCATTCATCTCCAGGACGGATGTGAATTTGGTGATAACCACTCTTGAGATCAATCTTGGAGAAAATAGTGGCACCAGACATCATATCCAACATATCGTCCAGTCTAGGAATGGGAAAACGGTATTTAACCGTTATCTTGTTAATGGCACAACTATCCACGCACATACGCCAAGATCCGTCTTTCGTGGGTGTCAGTAGGGCGGGAACTGCGTAAGGACTCATGCTTTCTTGGATGAAGTCCTTTCTCATCAATTCATCAACTTGTCTCTTGAGTTCGACAAGCTCGGTGGGGTTCATTCTATAGTGGGGCAAGTTGGGAAGACTAGCTCCTGGGACTAGATCAATAGCGTGTTGTATGTCATGCATCGGTGGAAGCTTATCTAGGAGATCTTCAAGAAACACATCAGCGAACTCCGCAATCACTGGTGTGACTTCGGGGGGAATCGTAGTGTTGGATTCCTTAGTAATTTCCTTGGTCGCAAGGATTACGAAGGGAGC
This sequence comes from Agave tequilana, assembly GCA_038442645.1. Classification (NCBI taxonomy): domain Eukaryota; kingdom Viridiplantae; phylum Streptophyta; class Magnoliopsida; order Asparagales; family Asparagaceae; genus Agave; species Agave tequilana. Next base: position 119,227 of record JAVJIF010004009.1, on the reverse strand, counting down.
TCCTTTTTAACATCTTGACTGAAATCTTTTGCAGTAATCAAGCTGATACTGTTAGTTTTCTTCACTGTGGTAGGCTTTGGTTCAGATGATTCAGCCTTAGGCTCACGAAGTAACAACTTGATCTTCTTTCCTTCGTGTTCGAATTGACACATGTTCGACCAACCGTAAATGGTAACATCCTTGTCGTATAGCCATGGTCGTCCAAGGATAACGTGACCCACATCCATAGATACAACATCGCACCAAATTTTATCCTTGTAGAGACCGAAGTCTATCAGGACAAGACATCTTTGCTTGACTTCTAGTGCTGAAGAGTTAATCCATGTTACTCTATAGGGATGCGGATGGGGTTCAGCCTTCAGGCCAATTTTGGCAATTACCGTAGACGATACAACATTAATACAACTTCCACTGTCTACAATTATCTTGCAGCTTCTACCACCAATCTTCATAATGATGTGAAACATGGTGGTTCGTCTCCAGTCATCTTTTTCTTTGGGTTGAGATAAGGCACATCTGACGACGGATAAATGAATCGACGTCGTTAGTTGAATGCAGTTAAGACCAATGCTATCACCTGTGGTATCATCGTCCATATCAGACTCTTTTTCTTCTCCCTGAAAAATAAATTCCTCTGATTCTGATTCTGATTCTGATACTACTTCAGGTTCCCCATTGACTAAGGCAATTTTGACCGGAGTTGGGCAATTGGCAGCAACATGTCCATATCCCTGGCACTTGTAACATTTGATCGTGGGATTCAGTTTGGAGAACTCTCTATCAGTGCCTTTGCCTTTATTCTCGATACTCTTGCCTTTAGTATCTACCTTCTGGGACGAAGTTTGACTTTGAAAACGGTTGGGGTATGAACCCGAGTTGGGCCTAGTTGTTTGTACGTGACTCTTAGAAACAAAACTAGATTTGGTCGCATCTAAATCTTGAACTAACACGTAGGCTTTTTCGAGCTCGGTGATTTCACGAGCCAAAAGTTCGGTTCGTAAGTCTTCCCTAAGTCCGGCTCTAAACCTAGACATGATTTGAGCTTGCCCTTCAGTGTTAAGGGCGTTACATCTAATGAGGAACTCATCAAATTTCTCCACATATCCCTGTGCCGATTTGTTGCCTGAGTGTATCGGTGCCACTTGTCCATAAGACGGGCACTAAACGATGGCGGCACATACTTTCCTTTAAGTTCATCTTTCATTCTTCTCCAAGTATCGATTAGTTCTTGGTCACGAGCAGCACACATGTTCACCAAGTTAGTCCAATACTAGCTAGCTTGACCGGTTAACTTCATCACTACAAACTTAACTTTTCTGGGCTCAGTGAGATCGTACCACGTGAAGTACTTGTCAAGTTGTTGAGTCCAATCAAGAAAAAATTGTGGATCATGACGTCCATCGAATGTTGGGACATCAATCTTGATACTCTTCAAGAACTGACTATCAGGGTCTCGCTCACCACGTCCTTGGTATGGTACCATCCGATTACGTTCTCCTTCATGTTCATTGCGGTTCTCGAGACGAGTTTCAACTCTACCTAACCTATCTCCAGTCTGGGCTGCAGTTTGGGTCAGGTTGGCTAGTTGGGCTTGTATGGCAGCGATTGCATCGGCGAGTTGTTGGGGATCTATAGTTGTTATGCCTGACTCACTAGACTCTCCTAGCAAATAGGGGTGTCCACTACAGGTGGGCATGCACTAACAAGATCTAGATGAATGCAAGTAAAATAATATTTTTTTAAATTTATGCAAAATAAATGAGATTCCTAACTATATGCTAAAAAAAAAAATTTCTACCTAAACCATGCTCTGATACCAAAATGAAGTAAAACAATATGCGGATGATGTCAGAACTCAGTGATAGAGCTAAACTTTCAACGTTTCATAACAAGTCACGATCTTTAGTAGGAATAAATCTAAAATAATCATATAGCAAGATGGTTCTAAATAAAAATTATTATACTCGTAAACTGGACAATTCCAATCATTACCAACAACTCACAATACTTAGTTACAGAGGAGGAATCCTACTTTCAAGCAAAATACAAAAGCATGCAGAATCACACAGCTCACCAATAATTTAGTGGACAATAGAGCAATTATGATAACATACTAGAGATAAAATTATGCGGTGTAATTCAATGGATATTCTGCTTTTTTGCTGAAAATACAGTACCTGTTGAAGCTTTTTGTGTCCCCGTTGTGTTGACTTGCTTTAATACTCTTTCCCTATCTTCTTGAAAGTAGACTGAAGTTGTGTCTGTACTGTTGCAGGTGAGAGGCGGTGATGGCGGTGCATGATCGGGAGAAGAGGCGCCCGCGTCGCTAGATGCGTTCGGCAGGGAAGAGGTGGATGTTGCTTGGTTCTGTAATTGCCGGTGCACAGGGGTGCTTGGGGAGAACTTGGTGGAAGCCGGGGCTGCTGTAATGATGGCACACGCAGGGAGGGAGAGGAGAAACAGGGGACGACTTATGGATGCTTGCAGTGGACTGAAGTGCTTGGTTTTGGTTGCTGTCAATTACAGAGGACATGAAACAATACAAACAAACCTTGCCATTGAAGAATTACAGAGAGGGGACTTGGATTTGGGTGGATATGATTGGGTGTTGACTGGTTGTGGGTGGGATGACCGGTTGGCTTGGGCTGCTGTCATCCGTGGGTGGGGAGCAAGGAAGAAAAAAAAAATGTTGTTTGTTTGGTTGGTTTTTTTTTTTTGTAACTAAAGGATTTGAGGTTATGATGTGTAATATGATTTGGGATTTGAATTGAGACCAAGAGATAAGATAAGAGGTAATCAAGATTTGGCTTCACACACAAATCCTATCTGAAATGGGTTTCACACTCCATCTTCATAATTAAATTTTCAAAGAGAAAATCTAACAATTCATAATCAAGAGTGCCTCCAATTTAGTTCAATCAAAGCCAATTAAATAGGCTTACAAAAATTTGAGTTTTCCCACACAACCGATGTGGTACTAAAATACTGAAAATAAATAAAAAAACAGACTTCAGCTACAGACTCCAGCTAAATCCAAATAGAAGCAGCTCGACGCCTCCTGCGCTGATACACGCGATCGAATCTCCCCGGGTGCGCTGATGTCATGTCCCCATCACATACCCATTAGCCCATACCCATTAGACCTAATTCTCAAACCCATAACCCATTATCACATATCCATACCCAAAACCCACGACCCATTAACCCAAATCACTCCCTATATAATCCTATCTCTTAGCCTAACCCTAATATTAATCCCCTTCATAATCTCTTCTTCTCCTCCTTCACAAGCCGCCATCTCCCCCTTCATCATCTCCATAGCCCCTCTTAGCCGAGTCAAACCCCGGAGCACCGTGGAGCACCTCGGCGAGACCTGATAGCCGCGACACCACACCCGGGCCTCCTCTTCCATGGTCGTCTCCTCTCTCAAGCTGCCACAATCATCCACCATGGCCACCGCGACTACCCCGCATCTCCAGCAAGCTCCTCCCCATGCTCGGCCAAACACCTTGCGCCCTTCACCCAATCTCCTCCACGCACGCAACTCCCCCTGCACCCTCTTTTACTTTGCTGAACCCCGTGCATTCCTCCTTGCCAAGCCCTCTCCTCCATCAATTATCTGCACACCCCTCTCCTACATAGCAGTCGTGCTCCTCTCCTCCTCCATCCACACATCACCATCTTCCCCATGCCATGGTTGTGCCTCCCCCTCTCCCATGGAGTCCTGCGGCCTCTCGCCTCATCGCCGGAACACTCCTCTCCTCCGGCGAGCCAACGACATCCTCCGCGGCCAACGTCTTCCACCGGAGCCGATCCCCGAGCTCCGCCCAAGCCATGCATGAGTACTTCATTTCTCTCTTTTTCTATTCCTTTGTGTATACTCTCTCTGTTGTATGCATGTGTGGGTGTGTTTTAATTAATAAGTAGTACATGTGTGTTAGTATATATATGTGGGTGTAATTAGTATATGTGTGTTTAAATATAAATGCATGTGGGTGTGTAGGTGTGTGTAAATGTGTAGATGCATGTGTGTGGTGAATGTGCGCGTGAGTGCATGCGTGAGTGCCGTGTTTGTGTATATGTATGTCTGTGTTAATGTGGGTGTGTGTGTTTAAGTGTGTTCGGGTGTACTTACATGCATGGGTGTATGATGGGTATAATGCATATGTGTGAGTATATATGTATACGTGCATGTTAGGGTATAAGCATGTGTGAATAATTGTGTATATATGCATATGATTGTGTATTCATGTGCGTATGGTTATGTATTACAATATTACGGACTCGTTCGTGCGGTCTGAACTCGGTAATGGGAGATTCAGATTGTACTCGTTATGGATCCGATACACTGGCAATTCGAAAACCAATCTATGGGATGATTCGAAGATTTGGACCGGCTCGTGCAGTGAAGGCACGATGACGATTCGGATCCAAAATCACATCATTTCATGTGAGTTTTTTATCTTATGGAGCATTCAGTGTTATTTCATGTTAGTGTCTAATTATCTCTTTAAATTGTGTATTATTGTGGTATATTAAATTAATACGTGACTTATTCAGTTAAACTTTAGTTCTTTAAATTACCTATTTAAATTCCTAACAGGTAAATATAATTAGAAAGTGGTAAATTTTCATGATTTAAATACTTGTTCAAGTGATTGATTATTTTACCCTGGATTATTATGTTCATGCCTGCATACCAGTACTCATTCTGAACATCATTATATCACATAGAAAACTTGACTGATTGTACATGACATCTACCTGATAATCATATTGTTCATGTTACTAAAGTTACTAGGGAATATTGTTATACGATAACATCGTCCTGCTTATCCTGTTCACTGACACCATGTATCCTGATTACACTGTTGATGTTGTTACCGTTGTCATCATCGAGTTATCCCTGTGGTCTAGGTGACATATACATTAATCGATCTTAATAATCTGAATAACACAATATTAAACAACTTACACCGAGATTGAAAAAATTGATGGAGGAGACATCGTCTATATTTTGAGTGGACCTAGAATACAGGTTGCGCCGCCAAAAGAAAGTTTCACTATAGGGTTCCCGTGGGGTAACTGACACCCCGTCATGTTACCTGACCTGTTGTAGGCTGTCTAAAAATGACTAACAGGCAAGCCATCAAAGCAGCAGTCCCAAGCACTAGACGCGAGGGATTGATGCCCGCGTCTCAGTATCAAGACGCGTCGGCCCGAAGCCCGCGTCTCAGTAAACAGACGTGAAGGCCCAAAGCCCGCGTTTCAACATCAAGACGCATTGGTTCGACGCTCGCGTCTCAGCAGCAAGGCGCGTCGACTCGACGACCGCGTTTCAACATCAAGGCGCGTCGGCACAAAGCCCGCGTCTCAGCATCAAGGCGCGTCCGGCCCGAAGCCCGCGTCTCAGCATCAAGGCGCGTCCAGCCCGAAGCCCGCGTCTCAGTTGCAACCGCCCCGGATTGTGGGGTCAGTTACCGCACATATGGCGGGTAGTGGCCCCTCGTTCAGGCGCATTTTTAGGGGGCACGATCACCCCCTAAGACCCCTATAAATAGCCCTGTTGGCTATGAAGGTGGGGCGAGCAAATTAAATCAAAAGGGAAGGATTATTCTGGGCAAGAGAGAGAGAAGCCTGACACCAACAAGAGAGAGAAGACTCTTCAGCGAGCTTACTGAGTACTAGCCGCTCTTTGCCTACCTCCTCTTTGAGAGTTTTGGTAGACGGAGCTGAGTTACTCCCCTACCGGCCAAAGAGAAGACCCCCGACGGTCCAGGACGGTCATCTGGTCAACGGAGAACAAGATTCACTCTCCATCGCCACACGAAGAACCCAGCACTAAACAAAGGGAAGATTCATACATCCTCCCTCCCTTGTAGTCGGAGCATTAGCTTGTTGTAATCTTTCAATTGATTCAAGGAAATATTACACCTTCTTCTCCGCACCGAACAAGAGATGGCGACTCCGCTGGGGACTACATTCGTGACCGATGAGCACATCGTGGTGCAGGATGACGTTCTCCGTAAGGGGAAGATGGTCGAATCACTCGTCGTTGAGTTCGACCAGGCGAAGTACGAAGAGTTTCTCTCTTCTGGCTCCAAGAGCCCAAAGACCCGCGTCTGCCGCAGGGTCTCGAGTGGACAGCTTCCCGAAGCCCTATCTGTGGCTCTATCGGACGCTGCTGTCACCCACTGTGCTGCGTCCGGCTCACGTGTCAACGCCTCCCCGAAGGCTCGCGTGACATCCAACGCCTCTGCTGCGATCAACCGCGACGCACAGAACCCACGCGCCAACGCCTCCCAGAAGGCCCGCGTGGTCCCCGGCACAACTACTGCTGCGACCAACCGCGTCGCGCAGAAACCCCGCGTCAACGTCTCTCAAGAGACCCGCGTGGTGAACATCCCTGGTTCTTCAAACCAGGAAATTGTTGGCTTCTCTCCTCCTCCACGACGCAATCGGAATGCCGAGCGTCGACTGAGAAGACGCGCGCGTCAACACTCGGTCGGAACCGATGGTTTTCTGACTGGGGTTGGACGCGGCGTTCAATCTGATGCCTTGCCCGCACCCCGACCAGTGCGAGAGATCCGCGTTTGGCGACCCAAACGCGAGACTCCTCAAGTTGTGTCTGCCGAAGACCAACTTGCCAAACGCCAAAGCGAAGCTTCTGCGTCTCATCAAACGCAGGACGCATGCGCCCCCAGGCGTAGGGCCCAGCAGCCCACTATCTCCCAAGTTTCTCTGCTCCAACGCAGCAGACAACAGTGCGAGGACCGCGTCTCGTCTCAACAGAGACGCCAGACGCGCGTAACGCCTCAAGTCTCTCTGCTCCAACGCAGCAGACAACAACGCGAGAACCGCGTCTCGTCTCAACAGAGACGCCAGACGCGCGGAACGCAACAGCGTGACCACCGCGTTTCTGAGACCTGCGTTCAGACAGCGCAACACACGACTGCCCCCCGTCTTCGACGTTGTGAGGCCAGTCTATTTAATCCCCCTCCCACGGATTTGAGGGATTATTTGACAAGGAAAAGAAGTGCCAATCAGGCCACTTCTTCTTGCTGCTGTCAACAACTCATCCAGATGCTCTCTGGATGCCATTGCGAATCAGGCGTGCACCAGCCGTCTTTGATTAGACAGCTGACCCTGATTCCTCCGTCAGCCAAAAGAAGACGCTCCCACCGAAGGAGAACCTTCCCTGATGTCGAATACCCGGAGCTTACTGCATATATGACAAGCAGAAGCAGGGGAAAACAACCAATGGTCAATTCAGAGGGGTCAAACTCTGAGACAGAAGGGGTGTATCGACATACCCGTACCAGGACAGGGACCATCCCCCCAATTGACTATAATGCCTTATCCCGCGGCATTAGAATGGACGACTCTCACTCCGTAGTGATAGAGTCGCAAGATTCGAACTCTTCCGGTGAAAGGGGAGTTTTTGCCTACATGGCAGATGCTCCTGAGGATAAAGAAGACGCTCCTGAGGAGACAACTAAGCATCTAGTGCAGATGCAGAAGCACCAAATGCAAATACTCTCCTCTCAGCAGAGAACCATTGACGGTCTCAAGCACATGCTTGAGAAATTGCTCGAAGAGAGAGAGAGATCTCCTCCTAGAAGGCCAAGAGCAAGAAGGGGAAGGAGAGAAAGTCCACCCTCCGATCCTTCCGAAAGGACACGACGATCTACTCCAGATGTGTCCCAGCCTTCAGCGCATGCAGGAAGCAACCCGGACTCGGAGAAGGCTCAAGATCAAAGAATGAGCCTACTAGAGCAACGACTCAACGCCCTTGCCAGTCGTAAAGATCTCCAAGAAGCTGGAGTGGTCCGGCCATATCCAGCCGAGTGGGACTTAGTCCCGTACCCTCCCAGATTCAAGGCTCCAACTCTCCAAGCTTTCGACGGGAAGGGGTCACCCAACCAGCATATCTACTACTTTAAATCCCAAACTGGGAATGTGGTAGATAATGATGCCATCTTGGCACGCCTATTCATTGGCACCCTGAAAGGGTTGGCCTTTGAATGGTTTATGAAGCTCCCGGAAGGTTCAATCAAGAACTGGGGCGACTTGGAGAAGCTGTTTCTAACACGCTTCTTCGAGGATGATTCGGAGGTTACAATGCCTACCCTTTTAGCTACCAAGCAGCGAAAGGGAGAGTCCGTTAAGTCTTTCGTAGAAAGATTTCGGAACACGGCACTCCGATGTCCGAGCGGCATGACCCAGGCCACCCTGGTGGAAACATGTCGCCACAATCTCCAAACCTCGCTCCTTGCTCAGATAGGAGTAGCTGAAAGCCGCACCTGGAAACAATTAGTCCAGCAAGGTGAACAGGCTGAGGAGATTGTTGCCCGCGTCAGAGCGGAAGAAGGCAGGCCCAGGCCAGAAAGGTCAACGAGGCGTGCGCCAGACACATCCCTCCAAACCAAACGGAAGGATAACTTGGCGACGGAAACCAAATCTCCCACCAAGCCGCAACCAGGCAGAGCAAGTGGCTCTTCAAGCCAGCCACGCCCCAACAAGCAGTATTCCTTCAAGGAGGAACACGTCGATTCGCTCTTCAAACTACTCAACAAGAGCAATCGACTGAAGCTCCCTGAAATCAGGCGCCCGGAAGAAGTCGGCAAGACCGACAATCCCAACTACTGCCTGTACCATAGGATGCTCGGGCACCCTACCAGGAGCTGCTACATCTTCAAGGACGTCCTTCAAGCCCTGATTGACGCGGAGGTATTAAAACTCCGACCAGAGCAGAAGAAGATGACGGCCAACATGACGTCGATGCTCCACTTTGGGACACGACCCCCGATGCCCGTGGGAGTGATATCTGTCCCGAAAGGAGAATTGAGAGTGGTCAATACAGACCCTCATCAGCAGCAGGAGAAAGGCTTGGTACCCGTCCCTACACCTCAAGGGGAAATCATGTGGGTCCACCCTGACCTCGTCGACGAGCAACAATGGACGACTGTGACCAACAGGAAGTCCAAAGGCAAGGGGAAGGCATCATCTTGCCACGTGATCTGCGCTTCTTCCCGGGAAGCAGACGCTGATGTTCCTTCGCTGACCGACTCAGAAGAGGAAACAATAGTCCTGGCGGCAGAGCCCAACCAACCGACAGCAGGCACCCGTTCAGGGCAGGCGTACTTGAAGCAGTACGGCGAAAAGGCGGTGGTCCCTCCTCGACCAGCTGTAGAGCCAGCTCAGCCCTCCACAAAACCACCCGTGGAGAAACAGAAAGAAACTCGGTTTTCTCGGGTTCTTTCAAGAAGTGCAGCGGAAGGATCTTCGACACCTTCGACACCTTACCGCTTCGATGTGCTGGCTCAGTTAGCCAACATCCCAGCACGCATTACCTTGTATGAGCTCCTGAGGCTATCAAAGTCAACCAGAGAAGCTCTACAAGAAGCCCTGACAAACGCTGAGGCCTTTCTGACCCACGTACCGAGGGAGGAAGATGTAGAAGATTGCCTCCACACCTCCCAAATGCTCCCTGCATCTCCTTCACAAAAGATGACATGCAGGTTAAAGGGAAGCATGACCGACCCCTATACTTTACAGGGTATATCGGGTCATCCGAGGTGAACCGCGTTCAAGTAGACCCTGGGTCCGCACTAAGCATCATACCTCGCCGGGTCATGCAATTTCTGGGCATTCCTACCCATCGTCTGAGCCCTACCCAGACGACTATTTATGGGTTTAATGCCAACAGCTCCCGCCCGATGGGGAAGATCAAGCTCAAATGCCGGATCGGGAGCCTCAAATCGGAAGTGACGTGTTATGTCATTGACGCTGACACTTCCTACAATCTGTTGCTGGGACGACCATGGATTCACCAAAATTCCATTGTTCCCTCCACTCTCCATCAAGTCATGAAATACATTGACGAGAGCGGACAGGTTCGAACGTTGATTGCCGAAAGGCATCCGTTCAAAGGGGTCGAAAATTATTTCACGGATTCCCTCTTATATGAGGAGAATAATGGAACCCCGCAACCAGAGGAGCCAGACTCTGGTAATGAAGCTGACGTCGAGCCTGAGGAAGAAGAGTGCCTGTGGGAGCTACAACCACTTGTAAAGAGCACTAATAAGCTCGATGTTGATACCGCCGACGATACAGGCGGTTGGTATATTAATGAAGATTTAGATTTCGCGTACTTTCTTGCGTATGAGTCTGATTCAATACCGTCGGATACTAGCACCGACGTAGACGAGGATGTATGGTCGGCAATGGATGCCTTGACATCATTGCATGTACCAATAAAATCATCCTTCGGGACGTACCAGGATGATGGTGACGCACAAAAGTCTGTATTCCTGGTTCCAGCCAGACGAAAAGGCCAGAAACCAATCCTCTTTGGACGAATTTCGTCTGAACCAGCACCCTATGAAGAATCAGAAGGTGAAGAGGAGCCCCCGCAGTTCAATCACTATGAACCGAGAACGCTCAAGATGATGAAGCGTATGGGATACGATCTAGCCAATGGACCCGGATTGAACTTCGGCAAAGGAAGGAGATCGTTGCTTCGATCTTTTGTGCCGAAAGGGAAAGCACCTGATTATTATCATCAGACCCGCAGGGGGTTGGGCTATGTATCAACTCCAGTGCCATCAGCCTCTGATTCGGAGAGACTGTCAGGCCACGACCACTCATCAGGCACGTCATCGTGGGAATCGGATGTCAGTGTCGGCAACATCTTCAAAGAACTTTCAATAAATATGGTTTCAACAAGCCATCTGGAAGATGAAGATGAAGAAATGATCCAGTCAGATACAGACCCTTGGATCAAACATTTGAATGCTCTTTGGGATATCCGCTTTGAACAGCGTGAGCCACCCACAGAAGACAAGGTTGTTCAGATCAATCTGGGGGATGAGGCTAATCCTAAGCCCATCTTCATAAGTGACGGCCTGTCACCTTCAGAGAAGAAGGATCTAATATCTCTTATACAAGAGTATATAGACGTCTTCGCCTGGAACTACGAGGATATGCCTGGACTTGATCCTCAAGTGGCTATGCATCGCCTCAACATCAATCCGGACTTGAAGCCTGTCAAACAACAGCAGCGACGGTTTCGTCCGGAAATAATGGAGGCAATCCAATTAGAAGTCAAAAAGCTCATTGACTCTGGCTTCATCAGGGAAGAACAACATCCCGACTGGGTAGCTAACATCGTCCCCGTTGCTAAGAACGGAAAGATCCGGATCTGCATCGACTTCCGCGATCTAAACGAGGCCTGCCCCAAAGACGAATTCCCATTACCAATCACAGATGTCATGATTGACAATACCTGCGGATTCGAGCGAATGTCCTTTATGGACGGATTCTCGGGATACAATCAAATCAAGATGTACCCCGACGACGAAAAGCACACCTCCTTCAGGACACCTCTAGGAGTATACTGCTACACCGTCATGCCCTTCGGACTAAAAAATGCAGGGGCGACATACCAAAGGGCTATGAATGCCATTTTCCACCAGCAGATACGCAAGACGGTGGAGTGCTATGTCGATGACATCGCGGTGAAAAGCCGCACTAAAGGGGATCACATAGCGGACCTAAAAGCGGTCTTTGACATCATGCGGGCTCATCAATTGAAGATGAATCCTACCAAGTCCTTCCTGGGGGTAGCCAGCGGAAAATTCCTAGGGTTTGTTGTAACCTCTACCGGAATTCACTTGGATCCAGAGAAGGTTCGCGCCATTCAGGAAATGCAACCTCCAAGAAGCCTTAGGGAGCTCAGAGGATTGCAGGGACGACTGGCGTACATCCGCAGATTTATTTCAAATCTCTCCGGAAGATGCCAACCCTTCGCCAAGCTGATGAAGAAGGGCGTTTCGTTCATATGGGACGATGCTTGCCAACAAGCATTCGAGGAGATCAAACGATACCTCACCCAACCACCAGTCCTTGCAGCTCCGGTATCCGGAAAGCCCTTCCTGGTGTACGTCCGATCGATGGATCATTCTTTGGGAGCTCTACTAGCTCAGAATGATGACCAAGGACGAGAACGAGCAATCTACTACCTCAGTAGAACAATGATCGGGGCCGAACATCGGTACAACCCGATCGAGAAGGAGTGTTTGGCCTTGGTGTTCGCTATTCAGAAAATGCGACACTATCTGGTAGGCCAAACCATAAATGTCATATCAAAAGTCAACCCCCTGAGGTTACTCATGACAAAGCCTTCGTCATTGAATGGCCGGCTGGCGAAATGGGCCATATTGCTCTCCCAATATGAGATGCACTTCCTGCCACAGAAGGCCATTAAAGGACAAGCGGTGGCGGACTTCTTAGCTGAACACCCGGATCCGAGGGCAGCCAAACTTTATGAGGATCTCCCAGATGAGGTCGCCGAAGTATGCCTAACCCAGACATCGTTTGAAGGACAAGTATGGCAACTTTTCTTCGATGGTGCATCAAGGGCAAGCCCCAAGGGACACACAGTAGCGGGGGTAGGAGTAGTACTCGTCTCCCCACAAAACTACGTGATCCCCCGAGCTATCTCGTTAACCGAGCCCTGTTCCAACAATGTGGCGGAATACAACGCCCTCCTGATTGGGATGCAATTCGCCGATGAGATTGGCGTTAAAAATCTCGAGGCATACGGTGACTCCAAACTCATCGTCAGCCAAGTTCGTGGAGAGTATGAGGTCAGACATGAAGATCTAGTACCCTACTACAACACGACAATCCACATGGCGGAGAAGTTTTCAAACTTCTACATTGACCATGTGCCGCGAAGCCAAAATGCGCATGCAGATGCCCTCGCATCTCTCGCAGCTTCCCTAGCTCTCCCAGCTGGAGCAATGGAGAAAGTATTCGTCTATAGCCACGACTTATACTGTCCGAAAAGTCCCCTCGGAGACTACCAGAGGTCAACGGGAGATCGTCGCGGTAAGGAAACACTTGAAGTGTCAACCGATCCAGAACTTAAAGACTGGCGATTCCCCTACATTGATTTTGTCTTGTACGGCATCTTGCCCGAAGACACCAGGGAGGCGGCTGCCATCCGAAGGAAAGCCTCCAAATTCTACTACAATGCGATTTCGCGAACATTGTATCGTCGATCGCATGACGGGATCCTGCTCCGGTGCCTCTCATCAAAAGAAGCCCGTGAAGTGTTGAAAGAAGCCCACGATGGTATTTGTGGAGCTCATCAACCTGGCCCGAAGCTGGCAAACCGACTCCAAAGATTGGGTTACTATTGGCCCAAGATGATTGTCGACGCCATCTCCCTCGCTAAGAGATGTCACGCCTGTCAAATACATGGCGATTTCATCCATCAAGCACCAGGGTATCTCCACTCTACGACCTCTACTTGGCCGTTCGAAATGTGGGGGATGGACGTGGTTGGCCCCATCAGCCCACCATCGTCGAAAGGACATCGGTTCATTCTAGCAATAACTGATTACTTCTCCAAGTGGGCCGAAGCTGTTCCTCTAAAAGAGGTAAAATCGTCTAACGTGATCAAGTTCGTGAAACATCACGTTATCTATCGCTTCGGTGTGCCTCGGCGGATCGTCCATGACAATGGACCCCAGTTCATCAGCCAGGCTTTCCAGAGATTCTGTGCCAAGTTCAGAATCCAGAGTGTGTCTTCAACGGCATACTATCCTCCCGCCAACGGCCTCGCGGAAGCTTTCAATAAGACTATTGGCAAGCTTCTTAAGAAATTCGTCTCGAAAAGTCAACGAGACTGGGACGATAAGCTGGGTGAATGCTTATGGGCATATCGCACGACCGTGCGAACCCCAACTAAAGCCACGCCATTTTCCTTGGTGTACGGATGTGAAGCTGTCCTCCCACTGGAAATCCAAATTCCATCTCTACGCGTCGCCCTGACCGCCGAGATGACAACAGAGGAGAAGCATCGACAGCGACTCCAAGAACTGGAGGCCTTAGACGACAAGCGTCTGCAGGCCCAGCAGCAGATCGAGCTTTATCAAGCTCGCATCACCAGAGCCTTCAACAAGAAAGTCAAGACGCGAACTTTCAAGAAAGGCGACCTTGTCTTAGCCGTCCGGAGACCCATGGTCATGACGCACAAGACGAAGGGAAAATTCCAACCCAAATGGGAAGGACCATTTGTAGTAGAGTCGGTCTACTCGAATGGATCGTATCGTCTCATAACCTCTAATGGCGATACACTCATGATGCCAATCAATGGCAAATTCCTGAAGAAATACTATCCCTAGATGGTGTTCTTCTGTTGATCAAGTTAAAATTACACCTCTGATCAAAAACATCCGACGCCTTCGACGGCTAAGGATAGAGGAAAAGGTTGGCATCTAAGCCCAACATAAATCCTCGACAACTCATCATGCTGAGGGGAATAGCATGGCTAGCCCAACCCAAACGGTAGTTGGTAAAGGCACATCAAATCCGTTGACAGCTGAGGGTTTGCTAAAAATCCTAAGTGGCCCTGATTCCACTCTCTCCTCCAAAATCTCTTACCAATTCTCATCCATAGAATGGTAGGACCACAAAATACAAACATTACTACGTTAAACACTATACCTCTGGTAATGAATACTCCTTGTCGAGTACAAGCCCCGCTTGTTACCTCTACATAGAGCAGCAAACTTCAAAATTGCCAAGTTAACACTATACCTCTGGCATTTCAAATTCCACTTGTCAATTCTCATCAATAGAATGACAGGTCCTCAAATTGCTCCTATCAAGAGCCAATTCTTGTCAAGTTAATATCACACCTTTGACAAACTACTGTTTAAGTTAACATTACACCTCTAAGCAGTATATCAGGTGCCCGTCAAGTTAATATTACACCTCTGACAGCCACCTTTCCTCGACTTCTTCAAGCCGAGACGAACGATGCCAAGTTAACAATACACTTCTAGCATCCGAGTCATTGCTAAGTTCAACAATACACCTATGGCTATGACCTTTCCTCGACTTCCTTCAAGCCGAGACGAACGATGCCAAGTTAACAATACACTTCTAGCATCCGAGTCATTGCTAAGTTCAACAATACACCTATGGCTATGACCTTTCCTCGACTTCCTTCAAGCCGAGACGAACGATGCCAAGTTAACAATACACTTCTAGCATCCGAGTCATTGCTAAGTTCAACAATACACCTATGGCTATGACCTTTCCTCGACTTCTTCAAGCCGAGACGACTAATGCCAAGTTCAACATTACACCTCTAGCATTACCCTCACTGTTAAGTTAAATATCACACCTATGACAGTGACACCCTCGGTTTTCCCAAATAAAACTGAGATGTTGATGAGTTAAGTTAATATCACACCTCTAACTCATGTCCTTGTCAAGTTAACATTACACTTCTGACAAGACTATTTCCAACCCGTTAAGTTAATATCACACCTCTAACGGTAAGAACTTCCCTAGATTCCCCCGCGAGTCTAGTTTCATTTGATATTTTCCCCAACAGAATATCGAATTCATTTTGGAGGCATTGTTGGTTAACATTACACCAATAAACAATGTTTCCATCAACATCCCCAGCTGATCTGAAATCAAGTTAAGCACAAATCCTTGATAAAAGTTCATCTTTCCTGGGGGTACGAACTCCACCTGTCACTTTCTTCCACAAAGTGGCAGGTCCACCAAAAATCACCTCTGTCAAGTTAAGCTTACACCTCTGACAGTGTCATGAAAGTTCTTGGAACAAGATCTTTCCTCAATACTTTTGACTTATTAAGATTATGATTATAATTTTGATAAAGATCAAAAGACTTCATTGCTCCTACATGTCCAACCAAAGGCAAAGAGTTCGAGACAAAAGAAGTAAAAAGGAGGGTGTCACTTTTATTTATATCCAAAAATATGAAAGTGATACAAAAACGCTCTCTTATACAAATAAGATTGAGCGTTACAAAAAAAGGAGGAGAAGGCTAAAAATCTCGATCTGGTAGGGAACGGATGTGCTCCCTGAGACGATGCATCTCATGCTGACGTGCCTTCCCAGCCTCCATCATAGCTTGGACCCGCAGTTCCTCTTCAGATAAGCAGGGTTTTTCAGCTAGCTGGGCTCGCAGAGTCTCCAACCTGGAGAGATGAACGGATTGGCTCTCTTCAGCCCGTGCCCTTGCAGCCTGCTGCTCCTCTAGCTTTTTCTGGAGGGCGACGAGCTTCTCTTCATTGACAGCTAGCATGGCTTTGGCCTTAGCGATGGCAGCCCGAGCATTGGTAATAGCAAGCTCTGTGTTCCGCATGACAAGCTCAGTTTCCCCTGAATCTTCAATCAGCTTTTGACATTCAGCCTGGGAACGCTCAAGGTTGCTAACCTCTTCGGCAATTTGTACTTCCACCTCCTGTCGCTCTTGCCTTTGGGCAGAAAGGAGGCTATTCAGGATGACTTGGGTTTCGTGGAGGGAGTCAGCTTCGTCTAAAGACTTCAGCTCTTTCAGGTCACTCTCCAATTGATCCACCACCCGCATACATGCCTGAGCAAGAGGAAGGCCCCCGACTAGTTCGATGTTCTCGGCCACATTCCCGAGAAATCTCCGGGCAAAGTCAAAAGAACGACGCCCAGAAAGGATAAAGTCGATGCACGATCGCATCGCCTCGAAGAACTGCCGCACCGTACTGCGCGTCAGGAAGTCCATGCTGTCATCACCCGGAGCGCTCCCCGACCCCCTTTCTATCTCGAAAGAGGGGGTGTAGGCCGGCTCTTTTTGCACAGAAGTCATACTGACTGTCGATACGGCAAGAGCGGAACCAGCCACTGGTGCTTCCGGAGGTGCTATCCCTGCGGGAACTTCCGCGACCAATGATGGAGTGGCAAGCACGATTTCCTCAGAAGCTTCATTTGAAACTTGAGCTGTGCAATCTCCTGGGAGTGGACCTGCCATCGGACCCTCCACCCGAGCCTTCTTGACCTCAGTAGTGGCTTCCTCCTCTGGTAGAGTGGAAGGCCCCCCAATATCAGCAGCTGCCCCCTCTGAGGGCATCTCAGCAGCTGAGGTCTCAATTCCCTGTGGCCGAGTCAACTCTCCCACCATCTCCTCAATATGCGAGGAGGTTGTAGCCTCGGCATCTCCGGTTGGCCCTGCAATATAAAATGAAGAATGTCAAGACATCTTCTTCAACATGCAAAGAGAAAATTGGACAGGAGGGGGAAAGGGTACCTTTAACAGGGATAGCCGCCACTGACGGTGCAGACGATGGCTCGCCTCCATACATTTCCTCCTCTGAGATATGGAAGAACTTGCTTTGATCAGGAGGAGCGGGTTCCTCGCTATAGTCGACTTCGTCCTCAAAGAGGCTTTCCCCTGAGAACGAAGAAGACGACAGCTCAGGAAGCTCCGTAATCGGAGCCTTGCCTCCAATCACCCCAGTAGTAGGACTAGGGTCGACGGCCCTGGAACTAGAGATGAAGACGCCTGGAGACCCCAACTGCTGTGCCTCATCTCTCCCTTCATGAGCAGAAGGAGGTTTGAGCTGAGCTGAGATTTCCGGAAGTTCAACATCTTCATCGCCCATTATGTCAATCTCTGGGGATTCGGCATCAGCAGCAATAACGGGTTGTTCGATGAACTCCCCTTCCTCCACAGCCTCGCGGTGCGACTTAGGAGCACGAACTAAAGGGGGGAAATCCTCCTCCGGAGGTTCCTCAACTCTGACGACGTCTTCAGGAGGAGCCTCAACTCCGGCAGAGATAGCTCCGGATTGAGAGACTTCAGCCGCCAAGTCCCTCCTAACCTTCTTCGGGGCAGGCTCAATAACAGAAGTGGGGCGGTGAGGACGCTTACTCACCACCTGCTTACATCTCTTCGTCCGCGGCTCCTCCCTCGTCGCTCGTGGCTCCGTCCTCGTTACTGGTGGCTCCGCCCTCGCCGCTCGTGGCTCTGCCCTTGGCAGTTGTGGCTTTGTAGCTTGTGGCTCTCTTTTCGTCTTCCTCTCGACCTCCTTCCGGGCTTTCAGGTACTGTTCTACGAGTCTCGTTGGCTTAGCGGAATCCTTCCTTGCCTCGAGACTTGCATTGATGCTCTCGATACATGAAAACGCCGGAAGAAAGTCTGGTGTCTGGACGGCTTGGGAGTACCAAGTACAATAGCTTAGACTCATCTGGCACTTGGGCGCTTCGAGAGGTAGACGGAAGGTTGTCCCTGTCCCTCCAGCCACACTATAATACCAGGCCCGAGCACCCTCGAACAAGTTCCCTTCGAAGGCGAGCTGAGCATTGGGGTTCCCGATATAGAGCTGGTCATAGCCGAACTGTCGGGCGAAGCGATTCGGCATGTATGGCTCAATGGTGCATGACGTCCCTTGTCGAAAAAGCATGTACCCGGGCCGAATATTAAGCAACCACCAGAAGGCTCCCTGGGATAACCTCGAGAAATCATCTGGGCCGGCGGAATCGACAAGTAGATCGCCGTAGGATGCATCAGGGATCTGGGGGAGGCAACGATTGAGCTGATAGTTTGCCGGGGCTGAAAGACGCTTCCGGATGTAATATATGTAAGGATCCTGCCACCTCGAACCCTCCAATCGCTGTATGAAGGGGACGGAGTCCTCCTTCCAACGCACCGCCGTCATCAAAGAGGGGCAGTGCATCACATACCAGGCCATAAGGTATGTGTAAGGCAGCTCGACCCGAGGATTGGGATGCTTCACCATTGGATTCCCCTCTGAGTCCGTGAGCGGCTTTCCTTCGGAATCCACAGTTTTTGGGGGCTCACAAAAGCTTTTAGCCAGCGCCCGCAGCCCGCTCTGAATACCAGCCACCACGGTCGGGAGAAGAGCTATAGGGTTGCCATGGGCCAGAAGCACCGCCGGGTACACCACGTCGGCAACTATAACTTCATGTGGCAGCGTGGGCACCACACAACGCTTTAGCCACAGCATCAGAAAACCTGCCAGCAGCGCCCGATCGGAGATAGGAGTCCGGGCTTGATGGTGGAAGCTTTCGAAAACCAAGTCAGGGTCGAAACCATCTTCGTTCGATTCTGTGGTGTAGAACTTCTCAGAAGCCTGGTCAATCCGGTCTTCAATCTCCCTATCAGAGCTGGGAGCCAGTCGGGTGATCAAGTGGTCTTTGGTGTTCACATTGTTGAACAAATAACTGGCCCAAGACAGGTACTTGACCCCCTGCGACCGCCATTTGGTGAGCTGACCGCAGATATGGAAGTGACATAGCACTTCCCAGTAGGTCTCGTATATCAGGGGAAACTCCTCCTTCACGTGGCGAAGCTCCACAGCGGTAGGGACATATTCTTCATAGGGCATGTCCCCTGTTACCAGTCCTGAGACCTCGTGCAGCTCGTGTAGGGCAAGGCCCATCTCCCCGACTGGAGTAAAGAACGTCCCCGTCAAAGGATTGTAACGCTCTAAGATCCCAAAGAAGTTCTGAGAACTTTGAGGGATCCCCCACTGTACAGCCCTGACCGCTGGGTACAGTCCTATGCGCCTCAGCAAATCCCCGAGCTCGGTAAGGACAAAGCCAACCATTCTGCCCCACCAGTAATGTTCCGTGGAACGGATCCACCCATACGCACGGAACGCCACCGGATAATCGCCCTCCGCTGCCATGAATGCGTTGAGGAAGGTGGTGCCAATGTGCGGTATCTCTCCAGACGGGATCTCCCTCTTGCGCGACCCAGGGAAAAGACCGATAACAGACCCGTCGTGGCTGTCATGACGGTGCACTTGGTAGTGGGAGCCCAGATCGCCAAGAGTAACCTCAGGAGCATATCGAGCAAGGTCAAATTCCATCTTCCGCGGGACGGACATATGCTGGAAATAGAACATAGGGTACATCCTCTCCATGGCCGGGAGAAAGAACCTTCTGCCCCCTATTTGACGGAGCCAAGTGTAAGTCCCTTCGTACACGCGATGGCCGCCATCATGGATACGATCCCCGAAGAAGAAGGCGGGCTTCTCCAGCTTGATGCCATCATCCGTAGTGAATGCTGCATCGGTCATAAGCACTCGAAGGGTCCTCATATCGACATTCGAGAGTTTCTTCTCACGAGCCGGAGACTGGTCAGCAGTCACAGGAACAGTCCTTTGTAGCACGAAGGTCAAGTTCCGGTCAGCACCACCTACATGCCCAAAATGGCGTATCTTGGGGAGTGAAGTATCAGGTTGCGGCGCTGCAAAAAGATAAAAACACTTAAGTCAGATGCTTTACCAAAAGCAAGGAGAAATACTAAGTGTTCATAGTCTAAACGCAGAAGAGATACTGGACGCAGGAATTATCAAATCCGCGTCCAGACCTGCGAATCTGCGTCCAAACGCAGAAGAGATACTGGACGCAGGAATTATCAGATCCGCGTCCAGACCTACGAATCTGCGTCCAAACGCAGAAGAGACGCTGGACGCAGGAATTATCAAAGCCGCGTCCAGACCTGCAAATCTGCGTCAGGAAGCACAGAGCGCAAGGATTGAAGCCACGTTCTGTAAACCAATACTTATGAAATTCCAAGTACGTGGACTCAGACGCCGGATTCATCAGAATCGGCAGCTGATGGCACAGAACGCAAGGATCAAATCCGCGTTCTGCAAACCAAGACTTGTGGAATTTCAAAGCACTTGGACTCAGACGCCAGATTCATCAAATCGGCGCCTGATGATACAGAACACGAAGATCAAATCTGCGTTCTGCAAACTGCGTCCAGAGACCTTCACAATTAGAAATATTCTAAGTGAAGGACTCGAAGTGCGTCCCAGTTATCATCCCAAAGACTGCGTCTGGGAATCAAACACGTTTTTAATGTGTTAAAGTTCTTAAGGGTTCATGCCTAGAGGGCATACTACCTTGGAGACCTTGGAGAACGACGCCCTGCGCAGAAGAAGAACTGCCCCTCCGGGCCTCAGTAGTGGTCGCCTTTGAGGAAGAAGCGGTCGGCTTGGTCTTTGGTGCCATGGCGAACTTGGTCTGAGATTAAACAGAGGAACAGGGAGGAGAATATGTTTTTCTAAAGTTCTTAGCAAGCGCGAGAAGAAGAAGAGTCTCTCCAAACTGCTGCCTTTTATAGGCACAGGGATTCGCAGAGATACGCGGCGCGTGACCCAAGGGACGCTGTAGCGAATCGTCGCTTGACGCGTGTGGCAAAATCATTTCTGGTGGCGAAGATCATGCGTCGCAACCCCGCCGCGAGTCAGAAGTTGACACGTGGAGCAGTTCATTTAATGAACCGGGAGATCCGCGCGCCAAAAAGAAAGATTTCACCGTTTCCCCAGGCCAGCTGGCGGCGTAATCATGACATAGCATAAAGTTCGCGCCCAGAAAACGCACCTCTTCAATGGACATGCCCCGTCAGCATCTCCAAGAATGCGTTCGGAAGATTGCGCCCTTCTAAGGAGTTCGCGTCTTTACAGCCTGGCCGAACATCGCGTCTACCTTATGGAAGCTGCGTCTTCAAAGTGGCTTCTGCTTTTCAAAAAAAAAGGGAACCTGCGTTCAGTTCCCTGCGTCTGCAAAACAGTTCAGTACACTTGTGCGGACAGACAACCAACCACTCCCGGCCAAAAGCGCACCCGTGACAGACTAAACGCAATCGGAGAGGTCTAGACTGTGTATCTAGACACTCAACGCGATCAACTCTGATGGCTTCAAAGAGTTCAACAGTACACTCACGAAGGCCAATTCCAGATAAGGTCCAATCCGAAGCATCAACAGTCTAGTCACAAAAGCGAACGCGGCTTAAGTCCAAAGTATTCCGAAATCCGTCCCATTTAACTGCGGAATATCGGAAACTTTGGAGGGGGTTCTGTAGGCTGTCTAAAAATGACTAACAGGCAAGCCATCAAAGCAGCAGTCCCAAGCACTAGACGCGAGGGATTGATGCCCGCGTCTCAGTATCAAGACGCGTCGGCCCGAAGCCCGCGTCTCAGTAAACAGACGTGAAGGCCCAAAGCCCGCGTTTCAACATCAAGACGCATTGGTTCGACGCCCGCGTCTCAGCAGCAAGGCGCGTCGACTCGACGACCGCGTTTCAACATCAAGGCGCGTCGGCACAAAGCCCGCGTCTCAGCATCAAGGCGCGTCCGGCCCGAAGCCCGCGTCTCAGCATCAAGGCGCGTCCAGCCCGAAGCCCGCGTCTCAGTTGCAACCGCCCCGGATTGTGGGGTCAGTTACCGCACATATGGCGGGTAGTGGCCCCTCGTTCAGGCGCATTTTTAGGGGGCACGATCACCCCCTAAGACCCCTATAAATAGCCCTGTTGGCTATGAAGGTGGGGCGAGCAAATTAAATCAAAAGGGAAGGATTATTCTGGGCAAGAGAGAGAGAAGCCTGACACCAACAAGAGAGAGAAGACTCTTCAGCGAGCTTACTGAGTACTAGCCGCTCTTTGCCTACCTCCTCTTTGAGAGTTTTGGTAGACGGAGCTGAGTTACTCCCCTACCGGCCAAAGAGAAGACCCCCGACGGTCCAGGACGGTCATCTGGTCAACGGAGAACAAGATTCACTCTCCATCGCCACACGAAGAACCCAGCACTAAACAAAGGGAAGATTCATACATCCTCCCTCCCTTGTAGTCGGAGCATTAGCTTGTTGTAATCTTTCAATTGATTCAAGGAAATATTACACCTTCTTCTCCGCACCGAACACCTGTTATACATGCTACCTGACTACCTTGCGGTAGGACCTGATTCAGCGCCAGGAGTCTAGGCCGTGGTCCCGGCTATGTACGAGACTCACTTAAAACACAAACAATGTCTCCAATTGATCAATTTCAATAACTTAGGATCTCGATTGGCACACGTGGTAGGCGTAGTATGGGATGCATTTATTTCATGTGGCAATTGGTGTTCGCTGATATAATTAATAACAAAACTGAATTCTTACATTGACATTATAAATTGAACTTGATTATACATGTCATGCTAGACACCTGATTGTACTCATGACCTAACATATGATATTATAACAGATTAATCTCATTATTCTTCAAGTTACGTATTGAATGTTACTGTAATACTTGTGATATATTGATTGATGTTGTAGCGTACAATCTCCTCATTACTGTTTTATTCATGTCATTTCCTTATCCAGTATATTTTCATAATAGTATCGTAGTATGAACACACATTATATGCATGTGCATCTTCCCTTTATTTTACACACTCATTGGAAGTTCTGACTCTCTGAATTTGCACATCTAGGTATATGAGTATTTCTTTTACTAAACGGGTATCTGAGAAGATTGTGTGTATCTGAGGAGTACGGAGTCTCTTTGCTTGATCACCGAATTTTTTGGTACAGTTCTTGTCTTCCTTTTCATTTTGTTGACTCCTTTGATTCCCTATTGCTTGGACTTCATATTATTATATATGATTCGTAGAACGATATTATCATGTGTTGAAACATTATATGTATTATTGCAGTTACCTTATTGCCTTTATTGTTAATTTATATAGCTGCAGGTCTAGGCTTAGCGTGTATACATGGAGTATTTTCCTCGTGTATATACGTAATTGACTCTCGTCGCGACCCAGTTTCCGTGTATTTTGGGAACCGGAGCGTGACATGATGGATCTTAATTGAGCAATCCCCAAGATGTCATGATCAACATACCCTTGTAACAAAAACTCAAATATGTTTTTCAGTTAAAAGTTATTAGTTTTGCAAAATGTGAAAAGGCAATAGTCCTAGATGAAATCATAGAAAGAAATACGCAAAATTATAGAAAAAAACTTCAGTAGTCATCATCGTGATCATCATCATCATTGAAGGCCTTTTCCATTAAATGATGTCCGCTACGAAGCATGACTCAAGGATAAGAAAG
The DNA here is from genome assembly GCA_038442645.1 of Agave tequilana. Classification (NCBI taxonomy): domain Eukaryota; kingdom Viridiplantae; phylum Streptophyta; class Magnoliopsida; order Asparagales; family Asparagaceae; genus Agave; species Agave tequilana. The sequence continues at coordinate 95,507 of JAVJIF010004009.1, read as the reverse complement.
GTGACCAAGAATTCTGTCAAACTATTGTCAACCCCGTACAAATTAGTTCCAACTTCCTATGTAAAAATACCAATGACCAAAAGAAGGCCATGTCTTAGAACCTTAATGGCCAGCTGGCAGAAGGTAACCAGCCTATTTTCTCTACACAGCTTGTGGCAAGGAGCAACCTCAGAATCCGTTTGGACCATGGAAAAAATCAAGATGAAGATGAATAATGAAAAGGTTTCTATAGAAAAGTGCCTTGTCTCTGAAGCACGAAATAAGCCAACGAGTCAGTCGAATTCGAATCACTAAATCTTAAGTCTAAATCAGAAATAGGATAAGTACAGAAGCTGTTCCAATTCCATTAAAGTCAATTTGGAAGTCTCAATAAATTATTATGAGCCTAAATTATTCTCAATGACAAGGAGAAATGCTAAGAGACCTTAACATAGGGTGTTCCAATCGTGTGATCATATCTTGTGTAAGAAGAACTGAATATGTTTTGGCACTGACTTTGGCTAAGGAAAATATAGGCAAGAGAGGCACTTCTCATGGAACCCAATTGGCCAGGTAGGATTCTATCTTGTGGGTTATGCAATTTGGATTCATGAAACCAAGTAACAACTCTTTAAAATTCTGCCAGTAGGAAAGATTAGAAGAAGGCGGGGAAAGAAAAGTTTACAATGGGAATTCTCTGAAGAGATCTTACGACACTCTAGTAATATAATTATCCACAATTTTCAAGATAAAGCAAGATATGTATGTCTATGCGAACCTTACCACGTTCACACAAATTTAAAATGTATAGAAAAGCACAGAAACTAGAAAAATTACAAGCCCCAACCACCTCCCGAGACAAAAGGACTTGTCCAAATACTTGTTTCAGATCACAATTTGAACAAAATTTCAAGTCAACATATATTCAATATCACGTTGCCATTAGCCAAAATAAGCAATATATTTATCCCAGTAAAAACAAAAAAGCAACAATCAAATCAATCAATAAAAAATTATACAGTAAGAAAAACATAACTTTAGTCAAGTAAATTTCTAAAGGAAAAATAATCAATGATAATTTACCAGTCAAAATTCCAGATATCAGTTCAAATGTGAAATCTTTTGTCACATCAAGGGGCTCTGTACAATTAGGAGAAGGCCAAAGATCAGGATAACCAACGCCCCTGTAAAAAAAGTCAAGTTAGCTCCTGGAAAAGCCACTACAGCTTTAAGATTCCAACTCCTAATGTAACTTGCAGAAAACAGAACTTATACGAATGCATGACAATTGGATGCCTACATTCCTTAGGCAGTCCACATGAGAAAACCATTAAGAACATATTCAATATATATAATTAAATTAAAATTTTATTTAAGCAATGCTGAAGCGCTAATTGCTTGAGAAAAGGAATTATTTTAAGATATCTCACCTTTTTAACCATGGCCTTTAAAAATGATCATAGCACCCCCATGTCATAACACAATGACCTCATCAGTCTCCGGTGCACATGTCAACGCCATTTTGAATGATTTTTGTGATATCCACGACTGATGCCTACATCTAGTTCCTCAGGAATTCATTCTTATACCCCCACAACAAAAAAACAAAAAAAATCTTATTTTTCTCCAGCCATTACAATATATTCAATTCAGCAACACTCTTTTTCGAAAATGGTTCTTGCTTACCCACCATTCTGACTCAGAGAGTACGGCTTGTCACATTGCCAACCAGCATAAAATTTTCATTTAAGTAATACTAATACCTGAAGTTCATGAGGTATTCTATGTAAATAGTGCAAGAAAGCACTTTCTACTTCAACCATTTTATTTGTTATATGAATGGCAATTGTCTTAGAACTCAACTTGTTCAGAATGATCCCAAGTACCAGTAATGTTCACTCTAGTGTATCCTTAGCCATCAAGACAAACTTGTTCCCCTTATTTTCTTTACTACTTAGAGTCGCCGTTCATAAGTTCATATATTCCACCATTTCCATTCTCTTCCAAATTCTTTCAATTCGTAAACTACTCGAAATATCCCTTCAATTTCTCATGCGCTAAAACAATAACATCAGCAGATAAGAAAACTGCAAAATTCATAATCAAAAGTTAATGAAAAGTGTTAAGGACACAATGGTTACCCTTGATGTAAGAACCAATAGCGATACAGAATGAACATATACTCAATTTTTCTCATGCAACCATTCTTACAAGCCCTCATAAAATTGATCAGCATATCTGAATGGCTTTGGGACAAACAGAAAAAGGTTTGTTTAGAACATTTAGCGAAAAAAAATAAAAAACAAAAATCTTCTAGAGTTTTGCTTATCATATTGGTCCATTGGACTGTTTTATGCCCTGTTGTCTGTAACTGCTTACTCATGATTGAAAATGGTTATTGAAAAATCCATGTCCAGAAAACACAGCTTAAAAACCATATCCGCAACAAAGCCCCTCCTTAAGATGATGCTTGAATAAGCACTAAAATATTATACATAAGTAGAATATGTAGAGGTAAATTATTATATGATACGTACCTTCAGATGTTTCCACATGGCAAAAGCTACATGCCATGTTTGAAAAAAAACACTGGCATGTTTGAAAAAAAACACTAGGCAGATCTGGCTGCTCCTGGTGATGCCTACAACCTAGGGTCCCCCGGACCGCTACGACACTGATAATTTGTGAGGGATAAGTCATACCATACCCGACTAGCCTTATTCACCATGTTTGGGCAGATTTATGAACAGCTTAACCATGTACCGCAAGCTCCACCCGAATACTAAAGGCAATATAGAATTATTCCATCCCTAATTATTGTCAAGAATTGTATCTCTTCATAAGAAAAGCTTATTGAATTGACTCTTTAACTTCCACGTGATGTAGAACTACTATGGAAGAAAGGGAAAATAAAGAAAAAAAATTGATAATTAAATAAACATTAATTTGGGCCTCGGCATCCAGGTGATCTCTCACACACTCATTGCACATTAGCATGCAAAGATTCAAAATTGCTAAACAAATCATCATGCAAAACAGGTTGAATAGCAAATCATCATGCTAAACAAAAAGAGTTTAATTTCAATTCATCATAGTTTACCTAAACACTACATCACTTGGCTTTATATAGGCTCCTACAAAAAAGATTTTCCCATTATAACTAATGTGGGACTAAAAACAACACAGTAAATAAAATAAAACAACTAAAAAAAGACTACTAAATAAGAACTAGAGCGATCTTCATCATTCTCCCCAGCTTAAAAGTATTCATCTCCAGTGAATGTAGTGATAACAGATAGCAAGCACGACCAGGTAGAACTAAACCATATCTCAAATCAATCAGGTCAAGGTGGTGGCCGGAAAATCAGCACTGATGCATCATGCGGGAGCCACGATGGTGAAGATGGAACTGGTTCTCGTGACCAACAGTCTACAATCAATGATAGCTCGATCAAGATATATGCATCACACCGAGACAACTCATCTCCTCTGAAGGCTGGGCCAGTTGTACACTGCACCATAAGAATCTTGATCTCATGTGTACCTGTGTCATGTAGAAAGATCTGTAAAGGATCATAAACGCCAGGTGATCTTAGAAATACAAGAACCCTCATAGTTGGTAAAGATAACAATAGCTTCATGGTAGGCTACGAGGAAAGATCTACAGAAGTCTCTATAAGCGGCTCTTTCACTTCTGACTCTGGTTCAAGGCTCCTCAACAACTTCTGCCTCTAGCATTGGAGCATCAATAACATCTGGCTCTGGCTCTAGCTCTGGCACTAACTCAGCAAATTCTAGCTCTGGCCCTGGCTCAATATTGGGCTCATTGTAGTCTGCCTCGGATGAATAAAGAATGTGTGGAGCATACCGAGCACGAAGAAGGCTTTTCAAGACAAAACAATGTTCACATAATTTATGGTGGTCTTTCCACCAGTAATAAGTTTCTTAATCTTCATTCGGGCATAACGACACTTCTGCTCCAATGTCAAGGAAAAATAACAGAAAAAATTTTCAAGATGATCTTCCCACTTTTCATATCCATGGCGATATAATAAGCCCAAAAAAATGATAGTTGTGTACATATTCCTTTCCACTTTTTTGTCATCACAATTAGTATATATGTACCACCACAAAAATAAAAGCCAATTAAGAAAGTTCAAGTCATTGTAGGCTGTCTAAAAATCATTAAAGACAAGTCCTCAGATGCGGACCTCACTTCAACGCGAAGGTCGCGTTACAACTAAAACGCGAACCTCACGTCTTAAGGGTAAACGCGGACTTCAAATACGGGTCTGAGCAACTCCGCATCTCTCTTCAAACACAGGTCTGAACAACTCCGTGTCTTAGTTTCAATGTGTACCTGTGAGCTTCGCGTTTTGACTTCAACGCATCCATGAGAAGACTGTGAGCGTCGCGTCTACACAACAGCGCGAGATCTGCGTCCAGCGCGAGACCCACGTTTCTATTGTAACTGACCCCCATTACTAGGTCAATTAACTCCCCACATAATGTGGGAGTTAATCCCCATTATGGAGGGATTCGGTGACAATTATACCCTAAGACCCCCTATAAATAGCCTCAAGAGCTATGAAAGGAAAAGGGGATCTTTTTCTGAGACGCTGGGCTGAAAATTTCCAAGCTAAAAGCTTCTTTCTTTTCAACCTCAAAAGTTCAGAGAGAGAGAAATAAGAGAACTCTAAACACTTAGTGTGTTAAAACAGAGTTCTTTTCTGATTGCTTGTCTGAGAGCACCCCGAAGCAGATCTCGAAGAGAAGCTTGTCGTTCAGCCGGTCAACGAAGAACAAAAATCACTCTACATCGCCACATCAAGAACCCAGTTTTAAACAAAGAGAGATCTAGATATTCTTTTCTCTTTTGTAATTAGAGTTTTGATATGTTGCAACTTTCTTTTCATATCAAAAAAAAATTTACATGCTTCAATTTTCCGACCAAACAGTCATAAGCTCAAAAGTTACCCAAAATTCTCAATGACTCGAATATGGCGCAAATCGGGCTAGGAGTGGGTCCTGAAACACTGTTGGACTACTGCATGAACTGTACGGCACCAAACAAGAGCTCGTGGAGGTTCGATCTGCTGCTCAAAAGCTGTGAAATCTTCCCAGCAACTCCAAGACTCAGCTTTGGATCTGACTTTTCAGACGAAACTCAAATCGAACTCCGAATAGGCCCGAAATGGACTATGAAAGATCGTTGTATAGGCTCTATAAATAATGGCGGCTCAGACGAGCTGATGACGTCAACACAGCTCGGCTGACATCAGCGATGACTCAACTGACATCAGTAATCGGCTCGGCGGCCAGCTCAACTCGGGATCGACTCAGAACGACGCTGACATTAGCGTCTGAGCTGCTGACGTCAGCGGCGGCTTGGCGGTTTGGGTTGACTGTGAAAACGGGTCAAATCTCTCGCGGGTTTGACAACTTAAACCCAATAACGAATTGAGTTTGGCTTGAAAACTAAACCTGCAACCCACTGTATCTTCCCCGATCTCAGCTAGGATTGAGATCTAGGCGGGGGGAGGATGTTGTAGGCGTTGCAATTGGCGAGGCGGACCTGTGGCGGCGAAGGCAGATCTAAAGGCTATCAGTCGGCGGTGACGAGGGAGAGGGCGGTGAAGTCGAAAGGCGATGGTGATGACTTTGGGGTAAAGACAAGGGCGGAGGTGCTCTAGTGGGGTTGTTGATGTACATGAGAGGCGGCGACAATGTCGATGAAGGCAGGGGTGGTGGTGGACGTCTCCGATGGAGTCGTTTTGGCTTCGCGGAGGTCATGGTGGGCGGCGAGGGTGGCGGTAAGGCAGTGGAACTTTGGCGAGGTCGCAACGAGGTCTTGGTGCTGGATCTGATGCTGACGAGGGCTTACTAGCTTTGGAGATAACTTGTGGCGACGTTCAATGACTGAGTCGTCCAGATCTTGTTGGTCGCAGGAGATAGTGATGATGACAAACGATCGGCGATGAAGGTGAGGAGACGGCGACAGGCACTGTCGTCGTGGTGACCAAGGGAAGAGGGGACTGAGGTTGAAGACGATGAACAATGATTTTCGAGTTTTTTTCTTTTCTTTTTTGATACTTTTTTCTTTCTTTTCTTTTTTTTTTTTTGAAATCTAGAGAAAAAGAAGATGAAGATCTAGGGTTTTTTTGGGGGGGGGGATCTATGGTGGAAGATAGGTTTTTTTTTTTAATATAGAGAAGAGAAGGCAGAGAAAATCTAGAGTTTTGAAATTATCAGGATTTGGGCTCTTATACCAATTTGATGCAAACTAATATACAAAAAAAAATAAGTTTTGATAATTAGATAAAGATTAATTCGGGCCTCGGCACCCAAGTGATCTCTCACCCACTCTCGCACATCAGCATGCAAAGAAATTCAAAATTGCTAAGCAAATCAGCATGCAAAACAGATTGAATAGCAAATCATCATACTAAACAAAAAGGGTTTAATTTCAATTCATCATAGTCTATCTAAACAACTACATCACTTGGCCTTATATAGGCTCCTACAAAGAAGACTTCCTTATCATAACCGATGTGGGACTAAAAAACATACTAAATAACATAGAAAAACTAAAAAAAACTGCTAAATAATAACTAGAGTCATCCCCATTACCACCTCTGTTTGTAGTCTCTACATTTTGTTCCTTCCACACAAAATCCATGTGCCTATTAGATCATCCTTTATTTTCCAATTGGCATGACAGCATCACATCAAAAATTCAATATTGTCTTGGCCTTGATTGGCTTCCTCACTCATTTGGTTAAAACACTTTTAACCCACCCGTCAACCATGTCTTAGTCTTTCTTAATCTCTTATGATGGACATGCGTTCTGCATAAAAAACATTTAATTTCCAAAAACTATATTCAGACTTAGGTTTAGCCTTCTATCACCAAAAGCATAAAAAAAAAAGTTATTACTGACAAGGGAGAAGAATTAGCATATAAGAAAATGACTTACCAGGATTCTCCATGACCAGGGACATCAACCTCTGCCATCACATGGATACCTGAAAGGGTCACATGACAACAATTATGGATATCTCATTATAATAAGCCAAACCAACAAGGTATGCTAGACTGTCTAATATCATCAGAAGTTTACTGGACATGTGATTATAGCCACAAAGAACCTGTACGTTTAAAATTAATATTCAAAATTCTTACAGAAAATGAAGTCGGAGATGACCAAAATATCTCAAACATACTTCAGTATATACTTTGTAACAGTAAAAGTCAACATACCTCTACTCTTTGCGAAGCTTTTCACCACGTATTAATAGACATGAATCAAATGGAGAGAAACAACAATCAGAGAATTAGCATATAAAGAAAATAATTCATCAAAATGAAAGAGAGACTTTTGAATGCAAAGGTATAGTAAGAGAGATATATGCTTAAAAGTTAAAACTCAAAGGTTATGAACTTCGCAATTCAGTAAACTTCATGTAACCCTCTTTAATGAGACAGGTTGGTGTGTACTCCACTCTTCTCTAAAACCGTTTATTTTAAATACAAGTTTGACCATTTGAATATCTTCCCCAACAGTATTTTCTCAAAATCATCTTTCTATGAACTGCTTGTAGAAGGTTCTTAATATGAAATGAGAGTTAATAAGAGGATGCCCAGAAAATTGCTCTCTCTAGACAGGAGAAGTTTCAAAATAGCAAGAAGAGATGAATGAAGAGGTCACCAACAGGTTTAAGAAGAGGAAAAGATGCCTCTTCGAATGTTGTCTGCTCACTGAATAACATACACATTTCAAGGAAGTTCTACGAGATAGCATTGGACCTTTTGGTTGGAATACATTTTGGCATGGAGACTCGTTAGCACTGATGACCATAGATGTAATACTGTTGAGAGAGGCAAATTTAAATGTAGGAGAGAGTAATAATGGATGTTAGAATATACTCACAAAAGCAACACAGCTGTTTCAGATGATCAGACACGGTAGACAAAAAAACCAAACATTCCAGGTGAGGGGGGTTCCGTATAAAGGTTGGTCAGTAGAAGAACCAGAAGGAGAAAATAAGAAGGAAAAAAACATCACAACATACTAACACTAAATCCCAGTATTACATTAAACTTGCATAAGAACCAATACGAAATAGGACAGGTAGAGTCAACCATAATGATCTGGAGGCACAGGGCTTCTTTTCCACATGAAAATTTCTCTTGAAAAAGTAGCCATTTTCTTTTTATGCTACCACTGACAATGAATTAAATTAGCAATAACTATAAGAGATTACAAAAGTCTAAAGAACTATGATGGTAAACTCATGACTCCTAGCTTAAAGTACATGTTTAATTCCAAACATAAAACAAGTATTTGCATTTGAATTTCAGAAAACTCATGTTCCAGAATTCACTAGACTTATCACCACTAAGGAGAAAGATAGCAGTTAAGACTAACAGCATATTTGCACTGAGCCCAAATAGTTTGTTATTCTAAGAAAGACGCAGATCATCATCTTCTGAATGCTTGAGCACGAAATCAATTGTGTGTAATCTTTCAAATTTTTTGGGAAAACCTAAGTGATATTTGTAAGAAATAACACTCAAAACCTTAAAATAGGTACTGAAATTTTAAATGAAATATTAGACAGGTATTGTTTAAAACAAGCATATATATTTTTTTCTGGAACATGTTGTCCAACATGAATACTGAAAGGTGATGGAGTTCGCAATAAGTAATAACCAAAGAATGCATGTGTCTCTGCACGAAGAATAATATCATACATGTTTCTCCAATATAAATAATGGAAGGTGGCTGAGTTAGTAATAACCCAAGAATGCATGGATTTCCGTGTGAACAGTAATATCATACAGATGATAATAACTTACTTAACAACTTCATATGCATCCTCAACTGTGTATCTCTCCCACTTCGTGTATGCTCCTTTCCACAAATCTGGATAAGAAGGTACCTCTAAAGGAAATGACTGTTCATCTATGATGTGCCAATGAAGTACATTCTACTGAATGTGATGCTCAATATCAAAAATGTACATGCAAAACAAATATTAAAGATAATAAAGGATGAGAACAAACGTTAAAAAAGGAGAACAAATTTGAATTTGCAAAAGAACATCTCTTACCAGTTTAGCATAAGACATAGACTCAATCACTTGTTTGATTACATTTACTGGCAGAAAATGTCGTGAGGTATCTGAAAATGGATATGAATACACTGTGACTATTAAACACCCTTTTGAAACATCAAAATAATCATCGTCAGTTTGAACTAGATTGATGAGTATAAACCTACCAAGAAGAAGCCCACGAAAGGCAAATCTTGGTTCATCATGAATGTACCATGGAGCCTTGTGCACTTCTACAGTTTTTGTATCATAGTTAAAACCACACAACTGGCTAAATGTCTGAAAAAAGATAAGTTCAATCAGAAAACCAAAAAATTTTCTGAGAATATCGTTCAATGTTCCATGAAAAGAAAAAAAAACAATGTCTAAAATAAGAAGGCATGGCAAATACAGGATTAGCTTTGCATCATGACCAGCAAGATATAATGACAAAAACCAAAAGCATGATCTCATGTTACTTATTGGAGCATGCTAATGAGTTTAGCTGATATTTATGTGGAAAATCTTTTCAAATGTGCATGCGCGTCGTGTATGACATAATTGCAATTTTTACAGGCATTATATATGTATACCATGGAATCAGCAAATGGAACCTTATTACTCATGAATGTAAGAGGGAATCTTATATCCCTTCCTAGGCAATCTGTTTGCACTTTCTAGTATCATATTGGCCGAATATGGAGAAGGGGAATAAGTAATAAATTGACAAATGTATTCACCAAACACGATTCAGATTTGATTTAAGAGAGGCAAAGTACAGAGGCTAATAAAATGTCAAAAAAGAGAGAAGAATTATGACATGTTCTGTCAACTGTACGATTCAACACCAAATCTCTTATACTCTCGTCGGAAGCATGTTTAAGGAAACTTTCTGATATCTAGTTAAAATGAAAAAAAACAGCACTTAGTGCATGAAATGAAAACCTTACTTGCTATTTCATTTTGTATTACTTTCTATTTTCAACCCAATCTTTTATGCAGAACAGATTTTCCTATCTCTTGATTCTCATTTATCTTCGCATTATTGATAATATCATACACCCAGTAAAACCCATTCTCTACTCCAAAATTTATTATGTTGCGCAACTTCTGGTGTGAATAATAAATTGAACAGCCTACCAATCCTCCACCACATGCTTCCCTTCTCTCTCTGGCTCATGTCCTTGTACCTCCTCATTTGCCTCTAGCTTTAAGCCTTGCTCAGTCACCTACTCCTTTGAGCTCCATCCTTGTTTAGATATTATTTTCATCCATTATTGATAATCCATAAACTCCAGTAAACCCATCATCTAGCTCAAACATTTCTGCGCAACATGTGCTTACTGGATGTAAACAAAACCAATCGACTTGCTATTATTGCTTTTTATATTACTCACTAACCAGACATCCTTTTAACCAAGCCTCTCTTCTCAGCATATCAGATTATCCAACATCTTGATTTTTCGCATGTCTCTCTCGCATGTCATTGCTAATACACTTAGTCAAACCCACTACCTAGCGTAGACTCTACAATTGGTGTCCAACCTCTCGTGAATATTGTACACCAAATGCTTTTTCTTCTCTATCTAGCTCATGTCCTTTTACCTACTGATTAGCCTGTAGTTTTGATCCTTGCTTGTTATGTGTCTCATTCACCAGCCTGCTATCTTAATTCAAGACTCCACTCAAACATCAGAAGCTGCTATCTTTCCAAATTATACCCAACCTGCTATATTCAATGCTATAAGATTGCATAAGCTAAACTAGCACTTTCACTAAGGGTAGGTTTCCCTCCTGTCAATTACCCTAGGTTTTTGAAAAACTCAACAGGTCACCGGTCATAAAATTTGGATAAATCTTTTCATAAGAAGTTGTCAAATTAGTGTTATGCTGCATACATGATTCTATCTTTTGATGGGAACAGGGTTGGTGGATCACATATAAGTTTGACCCGCATTTAGTAGGAAGGGGAAAGGTAAAAATATTTAAAAGTGGGTTATCAAACCGTTCATATCTAACTTTGCTCATATTTTAGTAGACAGGTTGCATAAACGGTTATAAAGTAGTTGTTCCTAAAAGGTCCAAGAATGAACCTCCAATTCTCCTATCCATGTTACCAATGAATATTTTATGAAGTCCTATTATGCACACTTGGCCTTTCTTTTAAACCTTTAGCCGTCATCTGCCCTACATGGTGAGGTCATACAAGAAATAGTTCATGATATGATTGCAAAATGGCATGGCAGTGGCACATTATTGTGTTGGATGTAGCATGTGTCCAACATCAAGCAACACAAGTAACAGCCATGTGGAACAGGTTTCACAAATCAAACAACTACAAAGCGCTGAAAGGTCATAAAAAACTTATTGTTGTAGAAGAATGGAAAAATGTTGTGGGGTGATAGAATGATTCGGATATACGAGTAAATGAACCGGTGAAGGCCACATAAAAGAAGAAGTGTATAAATGCCTTGAGGAGCTGGAAGTGATTTGCACCATCTGGATGTTTACTACATGTGTAGCAGAAGAACGGATGGCGGCGGCCATTGGAAAAGAACAGCCTTAAGCATTGAGGATGTACATAGTTCACACGGGCAAAGTCATCACTTAACCAAAGCTAGACCTACTTGCAAAAGCTAATGCATCAGGCATATCCCAAACACATTCAAGGACGAAATGCAGCTAATCCAAACCCAAATAGCATTTGGAGTGAGTCTTTATAGTTCTAGAAGTATCTGGAGTCATACTTTGAGTAGAACTTAAACTTTTATGGCATGTACAAGATATGTGTTTTCATGGATTTATGTAAACGTATCAGTGAAATATTTAGTGAGAGAATAGGCTAGGGCAACCTGTATGCACACTTAGTTAGGATGTACAACAAGCATAAGACGATTGAAGGATAGGATACTACATGTAAGAGAACATAAAAGGCCATTAAACATGAACTTATGTAACAAACTATGTGATGGGGACATCAATGCCATTTGAGAGTTTGATTCGAGTCTGTATTTTTCTTTTTGACTCTACTACGTCTTTTTCTTTTATTTTAATTAACCTTATTGTCTTTTAGTCCCACATCGGATATTTGGAGAGAAGTCAGAGTCTTGTAAGCTTATTTAAAAGTTGAATTACTTTCAATAAATGAGAATAAAATTTGAGATAAATTGTTTGGATTATTTTCTCTTGAGGGGTGTGCCTCCCATGACAGTGAAGCTAAGATTAAGCATGCGACGCGAAGCGGTGCGGGGTAAAAATCGATGAACGGCGTGAAGCGGCATGAGGTCGGGAAAGTGGAAGGCCTTTTTATTTATCTCTTAGGTAACCCATTGTTTTCTTTCATCTCTCATCATTTCTAAAAATTCTTAAAACCTCCCTCTTTCGTTTCACATCAACTTGGTATCAGAGCATAATTAAGAAAAAAATAATGAGTGATGAAATTAAAATTGTAATACAAATTTCTTATAAAAAGATTCTCGGTGTGAAGTCGGTACAATTTTTTTAAATTATTCATTGTTTCTTTCTTTTCGTCTCTTTTGTTAAATAACCTCATTCTTTCTTTTCACAAATTTCAAAAAAAATTACAAATTTTTTTCAATCTCCTCATTATCTCTTATCTTATCTCAAATCCTCACCACGGATTTCAAATTCTAACCACAATTCAAAATCTCAACCCAAATCAAATCTTCCACCACAAACCCAAATCTTTGTTACAAAAGCACAACCAAAATATTTTTTAAAAAAGAAACCCCTTGTTTTCTTTTCCCTCCTCTCTCTCTTTTCTTCTCCCCTCTCCACATTAATAGCAACTCTCTTCTTTGTTTGTTCCCCTTGTGGACCCCACGGGATCCCATACCTTCACCTTCTCCTTTTCTTCTTTCGCTCTTTCTTTTCCTTTACCTTGCAGCAAACCGAGACCCATCACTCAACAGCACAAAATTCCCTAACATCCTCTCTCGTCCTCGCGCAATCACTCGCACACCCACGATTTGCTCGACTTCCCTCTCTCTTCACCTCCGCGTCGACCCCTCGTCTAGCTTGTTCCTTCATCTCCCTCCCTCTCCACGACACCCACCACGCCATCTCCTTCAACCTCGCAGTCGTTTAACCATGTCCCTTCCCTCATCCTCGTCTTTAGGTCAGCCACCAGTACATTCCCGCCCTCGTTGTCATCATCCTGACGTACAATCCCAACGATCTCCCATTCGTCTCGGTTTGCCGCCACTACGAGACAACATCGTGATCCACGACCAGCCATTGAGCTACCTCTTCTCCTCCGACTGCTTATCCTTATGTCCTCTCGCCCTCTCAGTCGTGACTGTCGAATGAAAATCACCATCTTTACTGCGACAGATCAACCAACCCCTGCCATCGTCTTCCACTTCATCTGTGCGGTGCTGTCTTTGAATGCCACCATTTTCTATGATTTTGAAATCAAGTATGTTGTTGGTCTGTTATAAGTCGACTGATTTTCAACTGCACTGTAACACAAAGACAACACCACCATCAAGACAGTACACTAACGACAGAACAACATTAGACATCAACAAGTACAAGTCATCCGCATCAACAATTGTGAATCACAAGCATCAACAAGTCAACTGTACAAGACGGGTACCGGAGAACCAGCTTCTCAATAGCAGCTTCAGATTCAGATTCAATGTTGAGCCGCCGCCACCTCATGTATACTCGACAGGGTCGAGTTCTTCCTACCCGGCGAGAATGGTGGAGACATCAATGCCATTTGAGAATATGATCGAATCAGTATTTTTCTTTTTGAGTCTAGTATGTCTTTTTTCTTTTATTTTATATAGCCTTATAGCCTTTTAGTTCCACATCGAATGTGTAAAGAGAAGTCAGTGTCTTGTAAGCTTATTTAAATGCTCTATTATTTTTTAAAAGAGACTAGAATTTTGAGAAAAATTGTTTGAGTTATTTTTCCTTGAGGGGTGTGCCGCTCATGGCAAAGTGTGAAGCCCTAACTGTGAATCTAAAACCAAGTGTGCGGCGTGAAGCGGCGCGAGGTCAAGATCGATAAATGTGTGATGTGAAGCGATGCGAGATCAAAATCGATGAATGTGTGATGTGAAGCAGCATAAGGTTTGAGAAGGTGGAAGATCTTTTCATTTATCTCTTCGGTAACACATTGTTTTCTGTCACCTCTCATCTTTTCACAAAATCCTTAGACCCCCGCTCTTTCTGTTTCACATCACTCTGAGTCCTTGAATTCACTACACTACTACCGCATGAAAAATGTAGGATGGGAATCCCATCTATAGTACTAGACATAAAGTTTGTAAAAAGGTATTTAACAATAAAGTCATATAGTTGGAAGTCTATTTACAGTATGACTATTGATACATACATACCTCTAGCCCACGGAGTGCCCCATATATAGTATTTGCCTGCAAAGAAACAAGTTAATCAGAACAGTTATACCAGGAAATTGAGTAGATAACTTTAAGAGAAAAATACTTCAGTACCTAATATTTGAAATTGATTTACTTCTCAGCCCAACATATTTTAATTTTTTGAGAAACCAAATACTTTACATCATACATTTTACAAACCCAAAGTATTAAAACCATATGTATACCAAATACAATTAGGACATTTTCCATGTTCCCCCACAGTTAAGGGGGATCTTTTATAGTATATTATTTCGGAGAGAATAAATTCCTCAACCAGCGGGCATCATCCCTTGCAGAAACTTAATGAGAGGGGGGTCCAAGTTCGTTCAGCCATCACAGAAATAATCCCAACTTAATGTCAACTTTAGTGATGCACCACTGCCAAGAGCCTGCATGAAAACAATTTCAGTCCCCACCATTTTAAGCTTGATTACACAGATCTTACTCTATGTGCCCTTTCATCCTCAGTGTTGAATATTATTATCAATCTCAAATGCTAATCAACATGAAAATGCTAGCTCATTCAGCAATTACTTTTGGCACTCCCCCCCCAATTTCCTTTAATTTATTTATCGTAGACAAGTCATCACTAATCAGTTACAAGAAATTACTACCAATTTAAAATAATTACCAAGAAAATGTGTGGCAACCATCCTAGATCCAACACAAGAAGTAAACAACAGGACACAATCAAAGTAGGAAAAAAATCAATTATCATCATTCATCACACAAATAAAACGACAGTTCAACAGTAAGTACAATTTTAAACGGCAGAGAAAGGACTATATATAGGGACCTCACCAATAATTACCAAACCACAAAATCTAGTCAACAGAATATTGCATACCTCAATAGTCGCACCATTGATAATAGACCTCCCAACCCCAATTCCAGCATCAATATAAATATTGTACTTCTCATCCACGCCAAACTGAAGCTGTTCACAGCAAAACCAAAACCCTAATCAAACTCCCAAATCCAAAACAAACAAAAGCAGCAAAAACCTCAACAACTTCAAAAATCCCACCGTCTCGTCATCCGAAGCGACAATCACCGTCAACTTCCCAATGTCGTACTTTAGCGAGTTCTTGCCTCGGCGCCCAAAGATCAAATCCTTGTACCTTTGGAACGCCTCGAGCAGAATCAGAGAGTTCCCACCAGCTCCTTGGGCCTGGAGAGTGATATTGGGGTCGACAGTTAGGGTTTGAGCTCCGTGCCTGAATTCTGCGGGCAGCGGCCACAGGTAAATGAGCGACTCGTCGATGTCGGCGATCTGAACGGTTGAGTTCCGATTGCTTCGGGGTTTTCCGCCATGGGAGACGACGGCGACGAGGGAGAGGAGGAGGATACAGATGGAATTAACGAATTTGAAGGGCATCTCGAGGGGAAGAGGCAAGAGAGAGCAAGAGCAGCAGCAGCAGCAGAAGCAGCAGCGTGAGAGATAGAGAGCAGCTGCAGCTGAGTGGGGATTTTGAGTTTTGACCGTGCCAAGATTAAAATTTAGCGGATGTCATGGAGGTTGGTGAGCGTTTGATTGGACGGTGGGCCCACAGGCCTCGCTGTAATTGTGCGTTTCGGCGATGATTAGGTTTTGTGCCAACCTGTACGTGGACCTTCCACATTGGGCCTAGGTTAGGCCCGAATCCGACGGTACTATCTGATCAATTTTGTTTTGTTTTGTGTTTTTTTTTTTTTTTTAAAGATTCTGTAAGAAGATCAGAATCATGCGGAACATAAACAAGAAGCATCAAGCCAAGCACCATCGGAGACAAATGTAGCATTTTCCTCAAGATTGAGACGCTGACAATAGCATCTTCTTAAAGATATTGTATTTTCTAATAAAAAAGCTAAAACAATCTATTTTTTTCTTCTGAGAAATTAGTTATTCTGCATAGTGCTATTTTGGTGCTGACAAATATCTCAACATACATGTTTAGAATGACAATGCAACATTTATCCACTAAAAGCATAGGGGGTGCATGTGAGGGCTCAAACTCGTGATTTTTTGTAAGGAGCAGTGCTTAACAATCCTAGCAGAATCACTGCACCATTTGCGAGGAACTTATATGAACATACATGGAGATTATTGTATTCTTAGCGAGACGTATGAGGTGGCACAAGTTGCAATTCTAGTATATAAAGAACTTACAATAAATCATTCAGCTTACTCTAACATCTATATGCACCAATCCAACACTGCACAAAAAGTCACAAGAAAAAAAAAAAATCCAAATTCAATCCATTATAGCGCAACTTACTTCCAAATTTCCAAATTTCAGGATAACTTCCCTATCACTGACCAGCTGAACCACATTATAAGCACAAAAATTCAGAAGCCCCAAAGGCACAATTCAGCACAATAAGGAACAAATACCAATATAAACCATGAAATGATATATTCTGATAACTGAGCAAACGGCTGCTGATTGTATTATAGTCACAGCAGAACTAGCATTAGAAAAATTAAGAAACCGTTCACCAAACTAGTCTCATTTGAGAAAAACCTAGACATAAAAGACCAGAACCTCCTCCAAAATCTTATTGATATTGACACCTAAAAGAGAAGCAGGCAAGATCCCTACTGTCCTGTTCACTTGGGAGGAGCAAAGAAGATTTCAGAATTGGATCTCTTAGACCTGAACAGCTTCTCCATCTCCGGAGTCACGTTGAATGCCGCCTCCAACAGCTCCGGCGACAGCGCCTTCCATGCTGAAGTGCTCCCCGCCATATGAGTGAAGATTGGACTGCACAAGAGTTCATGGATCAGACACTGAAGGTTAGTACTTACATCAAGTGCGTTTAAAAGAAAACGATCAGTAAAATTTGAAGTGAACTCACTTCGGAGTAGTGACGATGGAGAACCACTCCATGCCCTCAGCATCTGCAATCTTCGAGACCACAAAGAACCTCGGAAGAATGAGCAGGTAACCCCCTTCACATGAGTTTCGAGAACCCGTTTTCCATCAATGCCCACGACCTGGAGCTTGCCACTTCCCCTGATAACGTACGTAACCTGGTAAGCAGAGTCGCAGGAGAAGCCTGGCGAACACATGGAGAAGCTGTCAATCCTCACGAGGTCGGCACCAAAGCCAACCTCTCCGACAAGAGGGAGGTTCTTGGTGTTGAGCACCACTACTCGGCCTCCATCCTTGATGTCAACATCAAGAGGAGCCTCGAGGCAGTTCAAGACCATTCCCTCCCTGTCCTTGGGATTAGGTTCCGGCATCTTTTGTCCATCCTTGACCTTCACAATGCAGCTGCCAGTTTGGCTCGAGATGAGCTGCTTGCATTGGTCCTCGGGCATGTCAAAAGCACGGCTCACAAACTCGGGTGTGAAGCCAGTGTAGATGCCATTGGTGCCGGTGATCTGAAAGTTGGTGAACACACCCCTGCGGTGGCCTTTGGAGGTCTCTCCGAGGAAGAGAACGACGAGCTCAGTGTCCTCTGGGTTGAACCACCATGTCATCACACCGAAGGGAGAGCGATGGCATCACCAGTCTTGAGGGGCAGCACCTTTTCCTTTTTGACCTCAGGGAGGGCAATTCCACAAATTCCACTTCCTGACAGGTAAAAAGAAAGCAAACGAGTATGATTAAGAAAATATCAGGATGAATCAGACTTAACGATCATAAGAAAAAAGAGCTAATTGTATTTATATTTAGACAAACTATAAGAACAGGACTACAAATCCAAAAAAAAATTAAAATGTTAATACTGAATATGACAACATAACTCTCTAGAACAAATGTAGCCATAGTTGTGTATATGATAAATGGCACAAACCTCACAACTTATTCAGAAAATATCAGACAAAAGTAACAAGACTATGTAACCGTTTCATTAACCGATTCAACATTCTCTTAAATAAATATCAAGAGGCAGTTTGAAGCAATCTCCATGTGCAAAGTTCAAAAGTAGAAATCTCTGATTATAATGACCATCCAAAAAAGAGTAACAAATGATGGTGAGCTTTGGAAGAATACTTGAAGGCACACATTAGTAGCAACATTTCCATAAATAACACTGCCAAAGACCATTTAAGCATAAGATTGCATGTGAGTCGAAGCACTCTTTTGTAATAGTAATAAGAAAAGGAAAAGGCTGGAGAAGTGCAATACATGTTATTCATCATATTAACACTAAATATATCTAAATCATGGTAGAACAGGATGACAGTATTTTTATTTTTATTTTTGAGTGAATTTTTTTTAATCGAACAGGAGAGGTTTCTGCACGCATAATTGGATACAATGCACAAAATAGGAGTGCATGTAACAAATCAAAGTATGACAATTTTGACAGAGTCCTATTGAAAACATAGAGCATATAGTGACAAACCATAAAAACACATTAAAGTTATCCAAAAGTTAATATTGGATTAAAAAAGTTAGGCCCTCTAATTGAATCAGAAAATTTTACATTTCCAACGAAAACTAATGAGAGATCTTGATTGTGGCAACACCATATTATCCATATAGAGCACATAATGACAGGCCAAACAGTCACATAATGCGTAGCAGATAATTTAAAAGCAGTCCAAAAGTTAAATTTTAATTAAAAAAACTTAAGCAATTTATCTGAGGGGTAAGCATTTATATCTTAAAACACCAACAAAAACTAATGAGATACTCTAATCAGGATTCTGCTGAACAAGTGTCCTAAATTGAAACATTTCATAAAAAGGACACTCCATACATAGATACATTTAATCTGAGATATGTATTATCCAAATTCTTAGAAATGACTTTTTCAAGAAAAAAATCCCCTCAAAATAAAAACTTTTTCAGATAAATTGGATTCCCTGTGTAGTTGTAATTTTATCAGACTTCAGATCAAATTAAAAAAAACAAGAGTTCATATTGATCTCAAAAAGTAACAAAAAGTAACAAATGAATTTGAACTCACATGAATGTAGACATCATTAGTGAGTAGTTAACTAAATATGTCAATCAGCTTAAAGTTCATTTCAGAAAGAGAACAAAAGAATGCTAGCAAGCAAGCAAGCCAACTTCCTATCCTTCCCTATTTGGCTGATGGAATCATGGAAAGCTGACCCACGAAAAATGCAGTGGGGCCCGAGATGTACACATTCACTAAAACACTTTAAAAACACTTTTCAGGTCACTCATGTAATTTGCTGAGTTGGAGGTGGGACCCATTATTTTTCTACGCAAACAACACAAAGAAGGAAAACACAATGAAGCCCACATTGTAGGGGGAATAAAACAATTTTCCACTACTTTCGGCACAAACAAACAAGCCGACCTAATTTATTTTATCAAGGCAAGTTCATAAAGTTATGTGGCCTCTAGTGCAGTATTACACTAAGGACTCACCAATTTATTTGAGAAACAATAACAACAAAGTAATTTTATTTGACAATAATAACAAATTTGAATATATAAACAAAATTTAAATATTGCAGTTAAAAATGAAAGTTATTTTTTTATGATAAAAAATATAAGAAAAGAGGTTTTTTTAACAAGATTTCAACATCAATCCGATAAGTGATGACAAAGTAAATCTCAACATAAGAACAAAATATTTAAAATATTTTAGAGTGAACATGGCAGTACAATGAAAAAAATAATAATTAAAAAAAATCATAGAACAAAATCTACAAAACAAATCTATATTTTTATTGTAACTTTTCCCCAACATAACGAAAGATTGTGACATTTATCCTGTAAAAAACAATAAACACAAAAATAAGAGAATAAACACAAAAATAAGAGAGAAAAGGAGTATCTCATGACTATAGATAAAGAAAATCATGTAATCATTGCATCGATACACCGTGATCAAATGATAAACAAATAAATAAATAAGCAACAAACATTAAAATAGATAATTAAACAACTATATAAACCAAGGCCTGATCCAATACAACTTGCAAGATTAAAATAAACGATGATCGCGATCAATACTATTCAGATCGTCGATGCAAAAATATGGACAATAACAATCAAAACATAATAACTAAAAAACATTTTTTTTAATACCTTGGAGAACATAGGCGACCTTGGCTGAATCAGAGTAGCTCAGGAGAGCAAGGCCTCGCTTCTCGAGCGCGAGCTTGGCCCCAGCGATGTCGGACTTTTCGAGCATCGGCAGCTCGTTGGGGCACCACGCGAAGTACGAGCCCCCATCGCTGCCGTACACCTTCTTGGGGAGCTTCGGAGAGATATCAATATCCATGGCTGAAAGCTTGAAGAGAGAAAAAAAGAGTTTCTTTGGAAGAGAAGTTGGAGGAACTGATACAGAAATAATGGAGAGAAGAGAAGGGTTATTTATAGAGAGGGGATCGGATTTCTTAGGAGAGAATTCTCATTTTCTTACTTGATTTGTATTGGACGGTTTGGATTGGGTTTTGTTTTCTTTGCAAGATTATTAATAGAGTGAATTAAATAAATTATGGTAGTCTAGATAAAATAGTTAATGAATGATTTTGTGGTGTATCTTTGAATTGGGATGCATTTTATTTTTAAAATCTTCTTTATATTGGCATGCATTTGAAATCTTCAGTCACAAATGGAATATCAAATGCGGAGATATTTGAAATACGATTTCAAGGGCATGTATAAAATATTGAAGATTCGTTGTTTTATTGTTACTATGAGCACAATATTAGCCTTTGGTTTGGCTATGATTTGCTATTTGAAAAAGAAATTTTTAATGATTTGAAAAAGATTACAATAGATTTGGCACTCAGATATTTTTGTATTTTTTCCTCTTTAAATAAGAAATTGGCACGCAGATTGTGGAGGGAATATCTTTGGCAAAGAAGTCGGGAATTTGTTCTGCTTTTGACATGGAATACCTTTAGCAACTCAATTTATCTAAGGAAACGTGAGCCCAATTACTGCTCACAAGGGTGGGTGAACCTTAGCTTTTTGTGGCTTTAGTAGCATCCAATCACAAGTGGAACAAAGTAGGAGGAAGAAACAAATTCCCCTTCATTTTTATCTAAATTTTTGGAGTCAACTTCACAAGTCTCTCTTCCCCTTCATTCAAAATTCTACCCTATCAAAGAACAGCCGTCTGCAACGTTAACAAAGAACACTCGATCAGTGTTCCTTTAGGGTCTCTTCACGTCACAAGTGGTATCATCTGATACTATAATACTAAAGTGCCCATCACTGGCCCCAACAACAGTATACATGTTACTGGAACATAGAAACCAGCAAGGCCTTGCCTGCAAGCTCACTTTCACCTGAAATCCCTCACAGATGCAGAACAATACAAGTTCACGAGGTAGGTAGAAATGGCATGTAAAAATAAGTTAGCAAGCATGATATCACATCAAGAAACCTCATCACAGTATTCAGGGAAGATTAATACAAAGGAGGAGAAAACCATTTGCAGTTCCTTGTTTAATACCAAGCCAACAATAACTGGCCCAAATCAAACACAGAACAGAGCTTTCATCAGAATGTAAATAATTCACTGGATTGTCACATAAAAGTACAGTACAAACTCCACCATCCCACCGCGAGATGTCATTCCATGCAGCATCCAATTTTCTCATACAATATTAACAGATAGTTCCAGGAAAAGGTACAACCTCACGCCAGTAACTGCCTCTTAAAAGTAGAAAACACAAACCAGACCAAGAAATACAAAATGTGATCCCCTACTAAAATTACCACACTGTAAACGAGCCATACTGTTTTCTTGCCAACGACTAGGAATACTCGACAGCCACTCTAGAGAAAAGGAAAAGGATCTTCCATAGAAATACACGCAAGTCTAAGATGCATATCTGATAATACTACTCGCTAGACTCTTCAATCTCAAACAAAACAACTTCAAAATGACAAAGCCCAAAACCACCGCGCTCCAAGGGGCAACTAACCGTATACCCAAGTTGCTTGCTTAGAAGCATTTACGGTGGACAATGGATGGACCAGACTCGTCATATTCTCCCTTGGAAATCCACATCTGGTCATGGAGAAAATATACAACGGTATAAGTAATAATGATTATTAGATAACAATACACTAGATCAAAATAGGTTAGCTGAAATTTTACCTGCTGGAAGGTGCTTAGGGAAGCAAGAATAGAACCTCCAATCCAGACACTGTACTTGCGCTCTGGGGGAGCAACCACCTTGATCTTCATGCTGCTAGGAGCAAGGGCTGTGATCTCCTTGCTCATACGATCGGCAATTCCAGGGAACATAGTTGACCCTCCACTCAGAACAATGTTACCGTACAGATCCTTCCTAATATCCACATCACACTTCATGATGGAGTTGTATGTGGTCTCGTGGATTCCAGGAGCTTCCATTCCAATCAGCGAAGGCTGGAAAAGGACCTCTGGGCACCTGAATCTTTCGGCACCTATGGTTATAACCTGCCCATCAGGCAATTCATAACTCTTCTCCACAGAGGAACTGCTCTTTGCTGTTTCCAGCTCTTGCTCATAATCTAGGGCTACATAGGCGAGCTTCTCCTTAATGTCTCTAACAATTTCCCGCTCTGCAGTTGTGGTGAAGGAATAGCCTCTTTCCGTAAGGATCTTCATGAGAGCATCAGTGAGATCGCGACCAGCAAGATCCAGACGAAGGATGGCATGAGGAAGTGCATATCCTTCGTAAATTGGAACTGTGTGGCTCACACCATCACCAGAATCAAGCACGATACCTGTTAATCAGAAAAATGTTCATTACAATAGGTGCAAAAAAATATTACATTCATTAAAGTATACTGTTTAAAGAAAAGAATACGAACCAGTCGTGCGTCCACTGGCATACAGGGAGAGGACAGCCTGAATAGCAACGTACATGGCAGGAACGTTGAAAGTCTCAAACATAATCTGGGTCATCTTTTCTCTGTTTGCCTTGGGGTTGAGGGGGGCTTCAGTAAGGAGAACGGGATGTTCTTCAGGAGCAACACGCAACTCATTGTAAAAGGTGTGATGCCAGATCTTCTCCATGTCATCCCAGTTGCTAACAATACCATGCTCAATTGGGTACTTCAATGTCAGAATACCTCTTTTGGACTGGGCTTCATCCCAACATAAGCATCCTTTTGACCCATCCCAACCATGACACCAGTGTGACGAGGTCTCCCTACAATACTTGGGAATACTGCCCTAGGTGCATCATCACCAGCAAAACCAGCCTGGGCAAAAATGACAGCAATAGAAAAGCAGAGGTCAGCTAAGGGACAACTGCAAGGGAAGAATTTAGCTAAATATAATACCGGAATAAACTACATACCTTGACCATTCCTGTTCCATTGTCGCAAACAAGAGGCTGTATATCCTCTTCGGCCATCTTCTATAAATCTGCAGAAAAAGCAATGCAATTATATGTGAGCATAAGCTTAGCTTAGGTGGAACACTGGCCAATTAGACAAAAATTAGCCTGCAAGACATGGGCTCATCAAGCTTACATTCAAAGAAATTCAGATGTTAGAAACTTTTCTACACCCCCAGATCTCGACATACAAGCACCCTTCATTAACTTAATATTTATCTAAACCAGTAAAATTATGGGTATAGAGGTGCTGACCAATTGCTATGAAAGCTTTGGCTCAATTGGCTGAAGGAAGACTGCCTTAATGATAATAGGGTTAAGTTCAGTGGCCAATGGAACCTACAGGGATGGACTAGACGTTGCTTTAACTAGAGTTTAGCTAATGCAGTAGGTCGCATCAGATAACAGAATTCATGATTCACTATAACTATCAAAAAGTATGTGCCAGCAGGAAAAATCTATAAGTTCTATTGAATCATCAAACTTTCAGGTAGAAAATACAAGAGAAAGAGACACCGAAACATGATTCCGAGCATTTACCCACAGCATCTACGCTGATACCATTAGACTAAATACTAATCTCTTGCTCTAGATTTTTAGCAAACAAATGACCACATGATATAAACAACCACTTTCAAGATATAGTATATTCAGCATAAGAAATTTCAGCATTACAATATGGAAAAGGTACAATATGGAAAAGGAACACTAATAGTATGTTCTATTCCTTGTGTCCAGGAAGGAGGTAAAAACAGGAATAACCTTAAACATTAAGCTGCATAACCATATACAAGTACTGCACTACCTACCAACTGGCTTTTAATATTTATCGCAATGCAACAGGAACTTAAAGCATCTAACCTATGAGTGGGAAAAAAAAAGTTCCCACATTCAAAAAGGAAAATATATACGGAACGATAATTTCCTTCCCCGTGAATTTGACACAGATTAGAGCATTGTCATCAGGTTGATAGTTGGTACTATTTTTTTTTCAAAGTCCTCATGAAGCCTTTTAGAATATAACTGGCTCTGTTTTATTAGAAAAAGGTTCAGATGGTGACAATGATAAATACTACCATATTCCAGCATAAACTTTCTCAGATCTCCGTAAAATAAATTTTTACATGATACACACCCTAAAAAGTATTGGAAGAAAAGATTTTTTTAGAAACATAAATTACAAAACAAAAACAACCCAGGATACTGCACAAATTTCTCCTTCCCTCACACACCACAAAACCAATTCAGCTTGCCTTAATTCATATAATAAAGGATTGCTTTTGAAGGATTTCCCTTGGAGATACAAGCTTAAACGGCATAATCAAATATCGTACTTCCTACCAACTGGCTGATAGAAAGTAAAGCAAGCAGTAAAGAAGTCAAATTTTTGTTAAACCAAAATAATTTTTATTGAACCAACCATATTTTCAGGTAGGATAATGAGCCAAAGACCAACACGAGAACACAATTCATGCATTAAACACATGTATACTGCTGGTGTCAATTTAATATTAATCTCTTGTTGTAAATTTTCAGCATCCACATGATCACATGAACCGACTTTTAAGTAACAGTTTCGTATTCTCTTCTCATCAGTCCACAGCAACAACATCGTCGTAACAATATGGAATAAGAACACTATTACCATGTAAGGACCAAGACATAAGCAAAAACCTAGTGAAGTCATCGACAACCTCGTAGTATGGTATTCTATCACTCTACCAGTTTTCAACCAAACATGATTTTGCAAAGGGACAAAAATAATCAGAAAATTTTTACATGGATCCACAATAGAAAATTTAATGAAAAAAAAAATTCACCTTAGTAACTGAACTACAACATAATGTCAAACCAGTTAAGGACTTTCCCACTTTGAAAGCACATAAATCTGAAGTTAAAGGATGATATTTTCCTGAAATTAAAATAGAAAGGTTCATACACTACTGAACTATCTAACCTGCTAAGTGCTAACTTTAATCATCAGAGTGTAGCAAGAAAAGCCTCAAACTTGAGGGAATTAGAAGATAATCATCACATCAACTGTAACAAAAACATATGAGAAGTCCATGCATCCATTTAGCGCAACAAATTTCCACATACAACATAGATTCAGAAAGCAAGATATTTAATTACCTCTTCAAATTAACCTAGATCTAACTGCCAATTACGGGATCCACGCTAAAACTTCTAGAAACCACAGATCCACATAAAGCGAGCTTCAATCTATGATCAAATACAAAAAATCTAAACCTATGCATAGATCGAACCTCTCCACCTAAGAGATCCAGAGATCTACGCACGAGATCTCAATTATTCGCAAAAAAGAAGCACAAAAGATCGATCAAATTAATCAGATCTAAAATATTTACGAATAATCAACGGAGAAATTAAGAGATCGTAGCGAGGGGAGATCGAACCTTATCGAAGACGAGAGGAGACTAGAGCAGTAGAGAGAGCTCGGAGACGGAGAGAGAAAAAGACGGCAGAAGCGAGGGGATCTTTTAATACAGTGTGGAAAGCGAAGAGTGAGGACGGAATTATTGAAAGCATCGGGAGGCGTTGGGGGTGTCAACTGGGCCGGCCTGCAACCCACACGAGCACGGGCCCACTAGGGCCCCGAGCACGGCCCGGCCTGGAGGTACCCGGGCCAAACCCCGGTTACCCTATGGGCCGGATCGGGTCTGCGTAAATCGGCCCACTGCCACCCTCGCCACAGTATCCTCTGCCCACAACCCCTCTATCGCACCCTGTGACGCCCCGATCCTGGAGGGTACGGAGACGCCACTGCGACGTACATACGCAGGGCGATGGAACCATCCCGTATGTACGCTAAGCATCAATACAACACAATACAGGAATCAGAGTGCGAAAAATACGTGATATTATACATTCCAATACAATACAGTACAAGTACTTAGTTATCACCAATTGTGACATAATATTACATCACCAGGTACCACAAAAATAGGATTGTACAGGATACAAAAGATAAACTCACGAGCTGAAAGAGTGAGAATCTCGTGAGCAGAAAGGACTAGACGGAACTACTGTTGATCTGCCTGCTCCTCGAGGTAGGCCTGATCCTCAGTTGATGGGTCCACCTCAGTCCAACCTGACAAATCTGAACATACAAATCCAGGGTTGTTAGTGGGCAACCCAGCGAGTGCATAAAGAAGCCAAGTGGCAAATATAAATAAAAGTAAGTGCATCATGCCAAGTATAATGTACCAAGATAAATAAACATGGAATAATCACAATGAATAGCGAATCATGAAATAAAGCATGTGTAGCAGGTCATGTAATCAAGTTAGCAAGCATGGGGTAACTAAATGGTAAGTAACAGAAGTCATGTAGCCATAAGTCAATTATCAAGTTATTATTATTAAGACTCGTTCAATTTGTATGTTTCGGTATATGACCGGTGCCATATACCTCTACATACAAATCAAGCGAGACAAGTTATTGGAAATTGATGGGGAACGACGAACCATGTTTAGAATGGGTCCCGTGCATGCCCGGGACAACGGTCCAGGAGTATCCGGTACTGAGCCGGAACGTACCGCTAGGTACCGGGACTTACTATATGCCCGAAGGTCTTAATATACGCCCGAACAGGAATAGAGTGTCACCGTTCCCCACAGGATATACCTAGGGGATTATAGCACACCCGGACAGGCAGGCAAGGGGGTAGGGGTGCCAGTACACCCCTCGGAAGCGCCTGGTGGCCCTCCAGGTCGAATCCTACAGGAAGTTGTACAACATATTTATGGCCACCATAAACACAGAAGCTATATCGATACCCATCAATTTCCCCCATCCCGGTGTAAGTTATTTAAATATGACAGAGTCTCATATAATAATGTTTACGGGGTATTCACAAATATACAATATCCATGGTTATCCTATTACGGGGGTCAACAGGAGTATAATATCAGGAGTAATATCAGGAGTCTCCCTATTTCAGGGGTCCAAGTATACAGGAGTACAGGAGTTCAGGAGTACCAAATATCTGACAATTAATAATATAATAATCATGTCATGTCCCCGTAAAAGTGATAGTCATGGATATGTCATATAATCAGGCATCAGGGGTGGTAGTGTCCAGTCAAGAGTCATGATGTCAAGTCCATGTATTTATACCGCATGAAAACATATCATATACCATGTGTCAGGTACGGGTGTCAAGTATGTCATATCAAGAGTGCTGGGTCCATATATCGAGTGCCGGTGTAAATACTAAGTGCCACAGTCATGAATATCATATCAAGTGTAACATGTCATATATCAGTGTAAATACTGTGTACCAGTGTAAATACCGTGTGCCAGTGTCAGATGTCACGGGTCAAGTGTAGCATGGCAAATATCGGTGTCAACTATGGCATGGTAAATACCGGTGTCAAATATAGCATGAAAATTATCGGAATTAATGTAGCATGGTAATTATTAGAATTAAATATAGCATGACAATTATCAGAATTAAATATGACAATTATCGAAATTAAATATAGCATGGCAATTGTTGGGATTAAATATAGCATGGTAATTATCGGAATTAATTATAACAATTATCGGAATTAAATATAACAAGGCAATTATTTACTAAAAATTATAATAGCAAGTATTAGGCATATTAAAGTATCCACATGTCAATATCATGTTGCAAATACCAAGGTAATTATTTTTAATTTAGTAAATAGCACTCGCCTGAAACCGGGACGAAAATACCGGTTAAAGTCCAGAAAATCGGCGACCCGCACGAGAATCCACTTGCCCACAATTATATATATTAAAATATATATTTATAAATATTTATAAAATTTTTTAGAGAGGGAATGAGAGAGGAGAGAGAAAGATGTAGGAAAAAGAGAGAAAATAGGGTGTTTTTAAAAGGAAATTAGAAATAGAAATGAAAGGGGGTAGAGTTGAAATAAAAGGGAAGTAATAAGAGAATAAAGAGAGGGGTATTTTTGGAATGAGGGGAAATAGGTGTTATTTAGGGAATGATTGAAAGTTTGAAATGAGAAAAAAGAAAGAAAGAAATGAAGAAAGAAAGAAAAGAAAAGAGAAGAAGGAGGAGGGGTTCGGTCCCCCCCCCACCGCCGGCGGTGGCCGGCCGGCGCGGCGGCGGCGGCGGCGGCGAGCAGGGCGCAGCGCGCGCTCGGGGCTTGGGGGGAGAGGAGGTGGTGCCTTGTTGTTGTTGTTGTTGTTGTTGGGTTGTTTTGAAGGTGGTGGAAGATGGTGGTGGTGGTGGTTGTGGTGGTTGTGGTGATGGTTGGAAGTTGTAGGGAGGTAGAGAAGGAAGAGGAGATGTTGTTGGGTTGATTAGAATGAAGAATTTGGTGGTGGTGATGGAGAATTTTGGAGATGGAGTTGTGGTAATGGAGGTGGGTTTTGGAGAAATTGGAGGTGGTGGGTGGTTGTTGGTGGTGGAATGAGGTGGTGTTGTGAAGAGGAGTTGTTGGGGAGTTGTTTGGGTGTTTTAGAAGTGGCCGGAGGTGGTGGTGGTGAAGGTGGAGGCGGCGGTGGAAGTGATGCGTGAGTGGGTTTGTTTGGAGGAGGAAGATGAAGTATTTTCTTTTGATTTTTCTTTTGGATTTTGTGTTGAAATGGAATGGTTTAATAGAGGATGAGGGAATGGATTGAATTGATGGTGTAGGGGTGGTGTAGGGCTGCGGCAGCCCATGGCTGTCGGCGGGCTGCGGGCGGCTAGCGACTGTTAAGGCGTGGATTAAGGGGGGAGTTATCAAGGTGAATAATTGAAAAGAAATAAAAAAAGGAAATTGGAAAAAATATAAGAAAAGAAAATAAAATGTTTAAAATTTTTTATTATTATCTATTTTATTTGTTAAAATTTCTGGTAGCATAAAGTAGGAGAGTAGAGGATGGAAAAGCCCAGAAAAGAAATCGCCGATAAAAATATTATTATTTAAATAAGGCAAAATTTGACTGTTTCAGAAAACGTACCGAAAAATTCTCAAAAATAGAAAATATTATTCTAAGATACATGATGAAATCGGATTTGAGAAATTCGATGTAGTTTTCAAATTAAAAATCCTGGAATCTTCCGGCAATACCGGCCGACACCAGAATCAGTCAAATTTTGATAAATTTAGAAAAATCTCAAAAAAATGTATTTAGGTAGGAAATGAAATTCTAAGAAGTATTGTGAAAGCCGTTTCTAAAAATTCAAATCCATTTGAAAACTAAAAATCAAGGAATCAGTCAGCGATACCGACCGACACCGGTTTGGAGATTTTGCAGAAAAATTTCAGAAAATTCTAGAAAATCATGAAAAATGTAAAATATTAGAAAACAGCCTCTGAAACTAAAATCAGTCAAATCGGACTACCAAAAAGTCAAATCGGGCTACTGGCTGGTATTGGGTTCCCGGTCCGGGTCAGGGCTTACTCTCGGTCTGAGAATCCAGATCCGATACTCAAGAACATAAGTAATAACAACTCAAAAACACATACAGGAAGGAAATTGAGCAATATAGTCGAAAAAATTTGGGACTCGTATCTGGGTACGTATCCCGGGTACGGGGTGCTACAATCTACCCACCTAACAAAAATTTCGTCCTCGAAATTTCTATAAGGTAAGGGGTGAACATGGAAATAAATAATTGATAAGACAAGAGATGGAGTACAAGAGAATATTACCACTCAAGGTTCGAACAGATGCGGGTAACGATCACGAATGACGTCTTCCCGCTCCCAAGTCGCTTCTCCCGGACTATGCCTGTTCCATGAAACAAGCACCAATGGGATGGTCCGGTTCTTCAGGGTCTTGACACTTCTGTCCACAATAGCCATTGGTTGCTCAATATATGACAAATCCGGCTGCAACTCCAATTCTGAATAATCCAATACATGGCTCTCATCCCTGATGTATCTTTTCAGCTGTGACACATGAAACACATTGTGCACTCCTTCCAGTGATGGCGGCAACGCCAATCTGTAGGCCACTTCTCCAACTCGCTCCAATATCTCAAACGGGCCTATATACCTTGGACTCAGCTTCCCACGTGCACCAAATCTGATCACTCCCTTGGTCGGAGATATCTTCAGAAATACATGCTCTCCTGCCTGAAACTCCAACGGTCTTCTATGGGAATCTGCCCAACTCTTCTGTCTAATCTCCCCTTGTGGCACACAAATCCTACCCCTGAAATAGAGTGCACCATCAGGATATATGCAGACATCTGTCCTCAGTCCTGCCTCCACTTGCTCTCTGAACTTCAGCAATCTAGGATCTTCTTTCTGAGCTTCTCTGATTTCCTCCATCAGTGTCGGCTGGATCTGAAATGCCATCAACTGCACGGATCCACTGGTCCTCCGAATCACCATCAAATCTAACCGCCTCATCTCTTTGAGTAGCTCCTTCTGCTGAGTGAGCAACATAACCATGTTGGCTTCAGGTCTTCTACTTAGGGCATCCGGCACAACATTAACCTTGCCAGGATGGTATTGCAGATCTATCTCATAATCTGCCATCAACTCAAGCCATCGCCTCTGCCTCATGTTCAGCTCCTTCTGAGTGAAGATGTACTTCAAGCTCTTATGATCAGTGTAAATCAACACTCGGTCACCAAGCAGGTAATGTCTCCATATCTTCAACGCAAAGATCACAGCTGCCAACTCTAGATCATGCGTTGGGTAGTTCTTTTCATGAGGCTTTAATTGCCTGGATGCATAAGCCACCACATGTCCATGCTGCATCAACACGCATCCAAGACCCTTCCCTGAGGCATCACAATACACAACCATACCTCCTGTCCCTGAGGGTGTTTCAAGATTGGAGCCGAAATCAACTTGTTTTTCAACTCCTCAAAAGCAGACGCACACTCCTCAGTCCATAAGTACTTCTCTCCTTTCCTGGTCAGCTTGGTCAATGGAGCTGCAATCTTCGAGAAGTCCTGCACGAACCTTCGATAATATCCAGCTAGTCCAATGAAGCTCCTGATCTCTGTCACGGACTTCGGAGTCGGCCAATCCTTCACCGCCTGAATCTTGCTGGGATCCACCGAGATTCCTTCCTTAGAAACAATATGGCCTAAGAAGGCTATACTCTCCAGCCAGAACTCACACTTGCTAAGCTTGGCATGAAGCTGCTCCAGTCGGAGAGTCTGTAGCACAATCCTCAGATGCTCCGCATGCTCCTCTTTATTCTTGGAATAGACCAAAATATCATCAATGAATACCAATACAAATTTATCCAGATAGGGAGAGAAGATCCTATTCATCAAGTCCATGAAGACTGCTGGGGCATTTGTAACTCCAAAAGGCATAACTAAGAACTCGTAATGACCATAACGAGTCCTAAATGCCGTTTTCTGAATGTCTTCCTTCTTCACCTTCAACTGATGGTACCCTGACTGCAAATCTAACTTCGAGAACACTTGGGCTCCATGAAGTGATCAAATAGATCATCAATCCTCGGCAAAGGGTACTTGTTCTTGATGGTGACTTTGTTCAACTCTCTGTAATCAATGCATAATCTTTTGCCACCATCCTTCTTGTTTGCCAACAGCACTGGTGCTCCCCAAGGTGAAGTACTCGGTCTAATCAGACCCTTACTCGAATACTCCAGCAGCTGCTCCTTCAATATAGCCAGTTCAGTTGGTGCCATCCGGTACGGTGCTTTAGAGATGGGAGTCGCTCCTAGAATAAGGTCAATAGAGAACTCCACAACCCTGTCAGGTGGGAGTCCTGATATCTCTTTAAAGACATCCAGGAATTCATTCCAGACTGACACCATCTTCTTCTTGTCTTCTGCAGTGGCACAATCCAGTTGATCTATCTTCCGAAGGGGCTTGCGTTCTCTAAAGAACTGAAACTCCGGTTGGTGTGGAATCCTGAAGATCACCTTCTTGTTCCGACAGTCGATCACCGCATGATACTTGCTGAGCCAAGTCATGCCTAGGATCACATCGTACCCTCCAGTGTCTAGTACGAACATGTCGGCTTCTAACTTCCTACCACATAACTCCACAGGGCACGCCTTGCTAATCTTATTAGTAGTGACTACCCCATTCCCCGTACTAATCTCCCATTGGTCACCCATACATACTAGGGGTATAGAGTGCAAGGCAATAAATCTACTGGATATGAAGCAATGCGATGCACCAGAGTCAAAAAGTGATAAGACTGGAACTGAGTGGACCAAAATTGTACCTGCCACTACTTCTCCAGATGCCTCAGCTTCCTCTGCTGTCAAGTTGAAAGCTTGGCCTCTCCCGCGGCCTACTCCGGTCCTGGGTCCCCTCTGAGCCTGACCCAGAATCCGACGCTGGGGAGGAAGTGGAGCTCCTCTGCCTACTGGCCCTAGATTCCTCCTCATCGGTGGTGTTGAAAGTGCTAGGGGAGCTGCTCGAGCTGGAGGTGCTGCTCGTACTGGAAGTGCTGGCGGTGCTGGAACTGCATTCCAGTTCTTCTTGAATGGACACTCTCCCACCGAGTGATTGCCGGATCCGCATGCCAAACACAGTCCATTGGCCATACGGCAGTTCCGCTGATTGTGTCCGGGTTTCTGGTAGTACCCACACACGAGCTGCTGGGAAGGAGGCTGAAATGGTCGTTTGGCTGCTGGGGCACCAAAGGATCTGACTGGGTTCCCCCTGTGCACCTGCTGGAACTGGCGCTTCATAGGCTTATGCTGCAGCTCAACTCTCCTCTTCTTCTCCAATCCTTGCTCCACATCACGAGCAATAGAAAGAACTTGAGAGTATGTCTTCAGCTGGTGGGGTATAAGCAACATCTGAATATCCACCCTCAGTCCTTGCTGGAATTTGCTAGCCCTCTTCTCCTCGTCGGCCACCATATATGGTGCAAACCGACTAAGTCTCAGAAATTCGGCAGCATATTCATCCACTGACCGATTCCACTGCTGCAGCCTAATAAACTGCTCCTCCATCTCCTTCTGAGCAGTTGCAGGGAAAAATCTCTCATAGAAGCCCTTCGAAAACTGATTCCAAGAGATAGGCTTCTCCAGCCTCGCCTCCTCGGCTAGCCACCAAGTCCTCGCCACATCTTTCAGCTGGATCTTGGCCACTTCCACCTGGTTTTCAGCAGGAATTCTTGCCGCCTTCAAAAGATCGGTCATGTCTATCAACCATTGTTCTGCATCCAAGGGCTTCTCTGTGCCTGAAAATTCTGCTGGCTGCAATCTCCGAAAATCTGAAATAGTACCCGGCCTCTGCTCCCGGGGCGCAGTCAGTAATCCTTGCCGCAGGAGCTCTACCTGCTGCTGCTGGCTATCCATCATCCCCTGGAGTAGCCTCATCATGTTGTTCTCCCCATTCGGACTTTCACGGGAAGTGCCGGGACCGTTCCGTGTCCCCCGCCTCTCCATATTCGAGCCGACTGAAAAGGTGATGAAATGAGGAACTTCATGAGATTTCGGAAATCAAGGGATGGATTTCAAGGAAAGAATAGATAACTTGGTACTTGTGATTGGAATGTATAACAAGGACTCGTGTGACTCAGTCGCAAATTAACACAACATTAATTTGCAGACTGGCTGTATTGAAGGTGTGAGAGCCTAGGCTCTGATACCAACCTGTGACGCCCCGATCCTGGAGGGTACGGAGACGCCACTGCGACGTACATACGCAGGGCGATGGAACCATCCCGTATGTACGCTAAGCATCAATACAACACAATACAGGAATCAGAGTGCGAAAAATACGTGATATTATACATTCCAATACAATACAGTACAAGTACTTAGTTATCACCAATTGTGACATAATATTACATCACCAGGTACCACAAAAATAGGATTGTACAGGATACAAAAGATAAACTCACGAGCTGAAAGAGTGAGAATCTCGTGAGCAGAAAGGACTAGACGGAACTACTGTTGATCTGCCTGCTCCTCGAGGTAGGCCTGATCCTCAGTTGATGGGTCCACCTCAGTCCAACCTGACAAATCTGAACATACAAATCCAGGGTTGTTAGTGGGCAACCCAGCGAGTGCATAAAGAAGCCAAGTGGCAAATATAAATAAAAGTAAGTGCATCATGCCAAGTATAATGTACCAAGATAAATAACATGGAATAATCACAATGAATAGCGAATCATGAAATAAAGCATGTGTAGCAGGTCATGTAATCAAGTTAGCAAGCATGGGTAACTAAATGGTAAGTAACAGAAGTCATGTAGCCATAAGTCAATTATCAAGTTATTATTATTAAGACTCGTTCAATTTGTATGTTTCGGTATATGACCGGTGCCATATACCTCTACATACAAATCAAGCGAGACAAGTTATTGGAAATTGATGGGGAACGACGAACCATGTTTAGAATGGGTCCCGTGCATGCCCGGGACAACGGTCCAGGAGTATCCGGTACTGAGCCGGAACGTACCGCTAGGTACCGGGACTTACTATATGCCCGAAGGTCTTAATATACGCCCGAACAGGAATAGAGTGTCACCGTTCCCCACAGGATATACCTAGGGGATTATAGCACACCCGGACAGGCAGGCAAGGGGGTAGGGTGCCAGTACACCCCTCGGAAGCGCCTGGTGGCCCTCCAGGTCGAATCCTACAGAAGTTGTACAACATATTTATGGCCACCATAAACACAGAAGCTATATCGATACCCATCAATTTCCCCCATCCCGGTGTAAGTTATTTAAATATGACAGAGTCTCATATAATAATGTTTACGGGGTATTCACAAATATACAATATCCATGGTTATCCTATTACGGGGGTCAACAGGAGTATAATATCAGGAGTAATATCAGGAGTCTCCCTATTTCAGGGGTCCAAGTATACAGGAGTACAGGAGTTCAGGAGTACCAAATATCTGACAATTAATAATATAATAATCATGTCATGTCCCCGTAAAAGTGATAGTCATGGATATGTCATATAATCAGGCATCAGGGGTGGTAGTGTCCAGTCAAGAGTCATGATGTCAAGTCCATGTATTTATACCGCATGA
The DNA here is from genome assembly GCA_038442645.1 of Agave tequilana. Lineage (NCBI taxonomy): Eukaryota > Viridiplantae > Streptophyta > Magnoliopsida > Asparagales > Asparagaceae > Agave > Agave tequilana. The sequence goes on along the minus strand of JAVJIF010004009.1, from coordinate 59,806 downwards.
AAACATATCATATACCATGTGTCAGGTACGGGTGTCAAGTATGTCATATCAAGAGTGCTGGGTCCATATATCGAGTGCCGGTGTAAATACTAAGTGCCACAGTCATGAATATCATATCAAGTGTAACATGTCATATATCAGTGTAAATACTGTGTACCAGTGTAAATACCGTGTGCCAGTGTCAGATGTCACGGGTCAAGTGTAGCATGGCAAATATCGGTGTCAACTATGGCATGGTAAATACCGGTGTCAAATATAGCATGAAAATTATCGGAATTAATGTAGCATGGTAATTATTAGAATTAAATATAGCATGACAATTATCAGAATTAAATATGACAATTATCGAAATTAAATATAGCATGGCAATTGTTGGGATTAAATATAGCATGGTAATTATCGGAATTAATTATAACAATTATCGGAATTAAATATAACAAGGCAATTATTTACTAAAAATTATAATAGCAAGTATTAGGCATATTAAAGTATCCACATGTCAATATCATGTTGCAAATACCAAGGTAATTATTTTTAATTTAGTAAATAGCACTCGCCTGAAACCGGGACGAAAATACCGGTTAAAGTCCAGAAAATCGGCGACCCGCATGAGAATCCACTTGCCCGCAATTATATATATTAAAATATATATTTATAAATATTTATAAAAATTTTTAGAGAGGGAATGAGAGAGGAGAGAGAAAGATGTAGGAAAAAGAGAGAAAATAGGGTGTTTTTAAAGGAAATTAGAAATAGAAATGAAAGGGGGTAGAGTTGAAATAAAAGGGAAGTAATAAGAGAATAAAGAGAGGGTATTTTTGGAATGAGGGGAAATAGGTGTTATTTAGGGAATGATTGAAAGTTTGAAATGAGAAAAAAAGAAAGAAAGAAATGAAGAAAGAAAGAAAAGAAAAGAGAAGAAGGAGGAGGGGTTCGGTCCCCCCCACCGCCGGCGGTGGCCGGCCGGCGCGGCGACGGCGGCGGCGGCGAGCAGGGCGCAGCGCGCGCTCGGGGCTTGGGGGGAGAGGAGGTGGTGCCTTGTTGTTGTTGTTGTTGTTGTTGGGTTGTTTTGAAGGTGGTGGAAGATGGTGGTGGTGGTGGTTGTGGTGGTTGTGGTGATGGTTGGAAGTTGTAGGGAGGTAGAGAAGGTAGAGGAGATGTTGTTGGGTTGATTAGAATGAAGAATTGGTGGTGGTGATGGAGAATTTTGGAGATGGAGTTGTGGTAATGGAGGTGGGTTTTGGAGAAATTGGAGGTGGTGGGTGGTTGTTGGTGGTGGAATGAGGTGGTGTTGTGAAGAGGAGTTGTTGGGGAGTTGTTTGGGTGTTTTAGAAGTGGCCGGAGGTGGTGGTGGTGAAGGTGGAGGCGGCGGTGGAAGTGATGCGTGAGTGGGTTTGTTTGGAGAAGGAAGATGAAGTATTTTCTTTTGATTTTTCTTTTGGATTTTGTGTTGAAATGGAATGGTTTAATAGAGGATGAGGGAATGGATTGAATTGATGGTGTAGGGGTGGTGTAGGGCTGCGGCAGCCCATGGCTGTCGGCGGGCTGCGGGCGGCTAGCGACTGTTAAGGCGTGGATTAAGGGGGGAGTTATCAAGGTGAATAATTGAAAAGAAATAAAAAAAGGAAATTGGAAAAAATATAAGAAAAGAAAATAAAATGTTTAAATTTTTTATTATTATCTATTTTATTTGTTAAAATTTCTGGTAGCATAAAGTAGGAGAGTAGAGGATGGAAAAGCCAGAAAAGAAATCGCCGATAAAAATATTATTATTTAAATAAGGCAAAAATTTGACTGTTTCAGAAACGTACCGAAAATTCTCAAAAATAGAAAATATTATTCTAAGATACATGATGAAATCGGATTTGAGAAATTCGATGTAGTTTTCAAATTAAAAATCCTGGAATCTTCCGGCAATACCGGCCGACACCAGAATCGGTCAAATTTTGATAAATTTAGAAAAATCTCAAAAAATGTATTTAGGTAGGAAATGAAATTCTAAAAAGTATTGTGAAAGCCGTTTCTAAAATTCAAACCCATTTGAAAACTAAAAATCCAGGAATCAGTCAGCGATACCGACCGACACCGGTTTTTGGAGATTTTACAGAAAAATTTCAGAAAATTCTAGAAAATCATGAAAAATGTAAAATATTAGAAAACAGCCTCTGAAACTAAAATCAGTCAAATCGGACTACCAAAAAGTCAAATCGGGCTACTGGCTGGTATTGGGTTCCCGGTCCGGGTCAGGGCTTACTCTCGGTCTGAGAATCCAGATCCGATACTCAAGAATATAAGTAATAACAACTCAAAAACACATACAGGAAGGAAATTGAGCAATATAGTCGAAAAAAATTGGGACTCGTATCTGGGTACGTATCCCGGGTACGGGGTGCTACACACCCTCTTCCCCCCCCCCCCAACCCCCCCCCCCCCCCCCCCCCACCGCCCGCTGCTCCCCTGCCACCCTCGTTGCCATTTCCTCAGCCTGCCACCCCTCCAAAAAAATTCAAAAAATTGTAAATGACTAGGTTCAATCTTTAGACCTCAACCTCAAGTAACAAGCCTAATGACCAACTTCCCACCCAACAAGTATGAAATAAGTAGAGAGAAAATTTATTTTAACCATATAAATATTTTTAATTTTTTTTTAAAAATAACTGGGCCGGCCCGGTCTAGGACAGCCGAGTTGCAGGCCGGACCTGAGTCCCCCAAAGGGCACCGACCCTTGGCCAGGGCGGCGCCTTTTGGTCGGGCGGGGCAGGCTCGGCGTGGCCTGCCTCCCCTTTGGCCGGGCCGGGCGCGGCTCCGTTGACATCCTTAGGAGTATCGACGTTCGTCGCAAATGCTCCGTTGCAAGGTGCTTTGGGATCATAGATGACATGTGGGGCCCACACCGTCAGTTGGTTCATCCAGGCAACGTGAGGGGCTGCTTTTGCGCTGGCGTGGCGGTATGCTAGTGGAGTGGCCACATTGTTATGGGCCCCTATGGATGAGGAGGGATCTAGACTTGCGATGCGGTATACATAGCAGGTGGATGAGGATTTAAATGCCCAAGAAGAGAGAAATGTACATATACTAACATACCGTTGTCAGTGGTGGGGAACGATCAACGACAGTCATCGGCGAAGGAGCGGGGTGAGAAAATAAAGAAGGCGGAGAGGAGCCAAAGGAGGGAGGGGAAGGGGGGGGGGAGGAGAGGAGAACGATTGCGGCGAAGAGTGAAAAGGAAAAGGAGAGAGGAGGAGAAAGGAAGGGAGAGGGAAGATAGGAGAAAGGGGGAGGGAGGGGGAGGGAAGGAGAGGAGAGGGCAGCGACACTTGGGCGGCGATGACGAAGGAGCAAGGTGAAGAAGTGGGTGTTGCTCTCTCTCTCTCTCTCTTAAGTGGATGAAACAGACGGATAGACAAATTTATATAAGATTGGCGGGAGAAAACGTCCCGTCAGTCAGATTTGATAATAAATAATGAAAAACTTATGGCACATAAATTTTTTCACAATTAAGTTAAAAAAAATGTAAAAATCAGAAAAGTATTCAAGATGAATGGTTACACATTTATTTAAGATTTTTTTCTTTTAAATAAAGATCATAATCAGATTTAAACTAGTGAGCTCCAATGATATCAAACACTATTTGTTTACTTATTTACATCGTAAACGCAATTCTTGGTAGAAATCTTATTTTTATGATGCGCCCTTTATGAGATTTAAATTCAAGAAAAGAAGATGAAATTCCATGCTCATTTATTATTACTGAAATAATATAAAGTCATCATTTACTATCAATTTTCCTAGTTAGTTGGCTATTATTATTTTTTAGATATTTTAGATAAGTACAATGTTTTTGCAACACCTTAATTTATTAAGTCTTTTTACTGTAGTGGGTTTTTCTAAAGCAAAATAAGTGATATTAATTTAGGATTATCCGGAGCCTTTCCTCTAAAGGTGAATGCTTACTACAGAGCGATCCAAGCCCAACCCACTGTATTTTGGATTGAGATTGGCCCAACTCAACCGCAAATCACTATGGATTCCTGGGTTAGATCAAATTACCAGTGGGTCGAATTGGACTGAGCCGGATGAAGCATGAATGAAATCAACACTCATAAAGAACAGACAATTGACAATGCGAGGCAAAGATAAAATTAAAAACAAACAACTCATCCAAAAAAACGCATATTACATTTGTATAATTTATTTTTCAAACATATAAATAAATGTAATGCGTTTAGTTTGTGCACTTCTGAAGTCCATATTCCATCTATTTTAGACTCGCGTTCATATTTATCTTTCTATCTATGTCTAATATAATTTATTGTTGTGATACAAGTAAACAAATTATTTGTGCAAAAGAATACACAAACTTTATGCATCTTAACGTTTAGAAAATGACGTTAGCTCTTTGACAACATGAATCACCACCAAAAGAGGCCTAAAGAAGGGTAGAAGCTATTAGCAAATTTTAATAATAGAAAAACATTACTAACAAATTAAAATTTGCAATTAAGCGTCCGTGGGTTGGAGGCCCGCACGACCTCGGTCAGCCTTTCTCCCCCGCATAAATTCTTGCGCACAAAAGAAATTTAGTTAGCGTAGCGCGGCGGGCAGCCCCCCACTCGCTTTGTTTTCCTACTAGTTAGTCAATGCTTAAGGCGGCATCCCCACCCCAGTTAAATAGACCCCAGCCCAAAGCCCCGCCAATTTCCTCCCCGATGTGGGACTAAAAACTAACCCAAATACTTCAGGACTCTAATCAACTTCGCTTCATCTGGTTCAGTCTGTATCTCTTCTCTTTATCCTAATTGGATGATGTTGCAATTAGATACAAGTACGTGATCTGATCAATACACAACAATATTTTTTGGGAAGATTTTAACATGATGTTGCAAAGCCCTAGTTTGCGTTTGAGATTTTTCTCTTTCTTTTTTTTTTTTAATGCCTAAGAACAAATATGTACGGATTCTTACGATTTTGTGCAATTTTAGTGCCTCGTCCTCTTTAGATAATGAATAGTGCAAATGATAAGTTAGCAGGGATTTATGTGTGCTTGGCGAGGAAAATGAATGTACAAGCAAATACCCAAATTTCACTGAGAGAACATCTATAGGATTTCTTTATGAGTATGAAGCGCTGAGATCTCTGGAGCGCTATCCACCGGTCAAATGAGCCATGAAGGTATTTCAGTGAGATAATGTTTATTTTTTATTTTATTTTTTAAATTATATACATCAAAGATTAGTCTAGCATATTAACTCTTCTGATATCATGAACTTCTTGTTTATGGTTCTTGAAAGCCTGCTGAAATCCTAGGATTTTGAACTGATCGATGCCCATCTTATCCTTTATATAAATCATAGAAAATTGCTATTGAAAGTAAAATTTTGGCTTTCTATGGTAAATGTAACTTTAAAGATATAGAGGTTTACATGTGAATTTCCCTATGTATGATACATGCACATATAATTGCCCATCCTCTCTTCCCTTCTCACTTCTTTTCGGCAGTTTGATGACACGGATGGCTCTTCAGCCAGATATATCCGAACGGTAAGCATAAGAAAGCCAAGTTTCCAGTATGTTGCATTCCTCAAACAATTGTTCTACTTCAGGTGCAAATAACTGATGTGTTGGTGTTGGTTCTCTAGGTACAACACCTGATTGAGAAATGCCTTCAATTCCACATGAACATGGAGGAGTGTGTCGAAGCCCTCGCCAAGCATGCTAATATAATGCCTATCATCACTTCAACTGGTTCTTTCTGTCTCTGTGTCTCTTCTTGCTTTCTCATGTGCCCACATCAAACACTCGCACACTGACAATTGGTGGTAACATAAAGATGGTTAATTCTGCCTGTAGTGTGGACAGAGTTGGAGAAGGAGAACAAGGAGTTCTTTCAAAGTTACAAGCAGGTGAGGGAACACCTCAAAGGCTTCAAATGTACAATTGGACTCTGATCCTAAAAGCTCCACATGTGGGCCTGTTTGGTTAAAGGTGGAAGTGAGAAAGTGAAGAAGTGAGGAAGTGATAATAGTTCCCTTTAGAACTTGGGAATTGGTTAGTAAGTTTTTCGATGTTTGGATATTGTTGGAAGTGTGGTTTAGAAAATGTTATGTCTTTTTCGATATTTGGATGGTAATATGAAAGTGGAAGTGAAAAATTGACCACAAAGTTGACCGCAAAATAAAATAAAAATAAAAATTAATTAAGAAAAATAAAAAATAGATTGTAATTAGAATGCAAGTGAGATTTACAATGATCAAAAAATAACTGTTTTGTGCTACAACTTATTACAAATGAGATTTACATGATCACAAAATTAACTGTAGCACTCTGGAAGTGAGGAAATAATTGTGTAAGAGAAAAAGAGAAAATGAAAATGAGTTTTCTTATTTTCTTTTTTCGGTTTTAGATAGATAGGGAAATGAGCAATTATACTTCGTCATTTCCTTACTTCCGCTCACTTCCTTGCAACCAAACACCCAATAACCCTAGCTGCTTGAAGTGTGTAACTATTGTCTGATAAGTTCCACTATTTTCTTATGCAAGGGATGGAAGATGTAATACCCTATAATTTCACTGAATAATGTGGAAAGTAATATTATAAAATGCATAAATTGCATCATTGGGGTAAGCTTTTTAATTTATGTATCATTTTTGAAGCAAAACGGCGTTCCATTAAAGAGTAGTTAACGGAGCATATATCTTATTTCTGGATCCATTTTCAGTTTTCTCCCTTCTCACATACAAGTGTTGTTCTTCTAACTTTGTCCTCTCTATTTTCATGGGTTTCAGACTTGTCGGACTTAAATTTGTGATTTGAAAAGAAATATATATGAAGCTTGTATCTCTTGTATTGAATTTTCGTTTGATTTTTGTAGGAAAAATAATATATTGTAGTCTGCAGGAGAGGTCTAAATTTGTGTGTTTCATTATTCTAGCAACCACTCAATCTTGCCCCAGTATTCTACAAAGAAAATAATGGAAATAAAGACCACGAGTATATCAAACATTACCGTTCACATCACAATGATTTCTGCATCGCATCTCATTATCACTGTGCTTCTTCCCTTATCCAGGTACAACTATCATCCCGTGGGTACAAATTCTTATTTGACAGACTTCTGAGAAACAACTTCGTGCAAGCAACATGAAGATGCATCCTCAAGGAAAATACAATATAGCCGATATCTCCTGTAATTTCTTTCAGATTTTCCTTTGGGATTCCAGCACTGCTATTATGTATGGCATAATGCCCAAGAAACATACGGCAGTGTGACCTGCAGTGTCCATCGTTAGGCAACGGAACATTGGGCAGAAATTCGCGTTTTTGATGCACAGGACCGGCAGTAATGCACGTATTTGTTGGGTATTCTGCTTAACAAGAATCAATCTGACAACTAATCAAGATCACTGAGATATCAACAATCTAATTGGCCAGGTCGGCAAATATCAGATGGGAGGTTTTCCGTTCAATAGAACGTTCCTTAATTTAAGAACCACCTTTCAATTTCCTTCCTTGGTTAAAGCACCAATTAGACTGAATCTAAGTCAGTCTCGATATACTATAAAGTATATCCCCTGTATAAAGGACTTAATCCACTTATACAGTATTTAGAGTGAGATACGCTTATAGCGAATCTCCTTAAGACAATTACGTCCCCCGCACTGGTGCTAAAGGGATAATGGACGCTGGTCTCCCAAGATACAACACTCTTTCACGGTATTTGGATAGCACTACCAAATCACCGTACGGTCGAACCGTAGTCAACCAGTAACTTCACAGGATCGTTGAAGCAGCGGTACAAGGACAAATTTCAAACGAATATTTGCCTTTACTCTTCTGGAGGAGCACCCACTGTTGAGGACGAAGGAAGGTTGAAGAATATCTTTCTTCAGAAGTACCAGATTCAGACAACAATTCTATAAAAAGAATATGTTGAATTTTCTGATTCCTTTTTCAGAACAATTTTTCAGAATCTCCGTTGGAAGTTGCTTCAGAAACCGAGTTACTGATTTCCCACTTCCCTTTTGGAAGTCACTTCACTTCAGAACTCTACTTCCTAATTCAAACCGCAAAACTTAATTTGCTCTTCAGAATTTAGAGAGAGAGAAGAGAAGATTGGTGTTGTAATTGTGTGTATTTCAATTGAGAATTGGAGCCTTTATATAGCCTTCCAGGAGTGCCCAACAGGTTTGAACCCAAACCAAGGTCGCACCCTTTCGACCCAGCAGTCGCGTCTGTTGGCAGCCCAACAGTCGCAATGTTGGCAGTCCAACTGACGCGGAGCGGTCTATTGGCAGGCGGATTGGGTCCGGTTCGGGTATGCTTGCAATCCATACCTGCGAGACCTGATTCAAAAAGAACCAGGCCAGGTAGGGAACCCGGACCCGGACCCGGACCCGGCCCGGCACCTGCCGGCCGACCGCCGGCGGCGCGCGCGCACGCACACACGTGTGGGCGGGCATAGATCCCTCCCAATCGCGCGCGAAAACTCCAAGTACCCAAAGGGCACGCCCTTTGTTCTCAATTTTCTCTATTTATACACCATAGGCTTCCATCCCATGGCCAATGTGGGACTAAATGCTTGTAGCTAACTTTAGTCCCATTTGGCTTTGAATTAGGCAAACTTTGGACTTGAATATCTCATTCATTCGAAGTCGAAATTGAACATGTGAATATACCACGTTCATCACCAATGGAAGGAGAACACACTCCAACCATCATCCAGTTGATTCGATCATCGGATCTCGCCATAATTCATCTCGAAGATTCGCCTTTCATATTCTTCAATTCAACAATTTTATTCGCAGTTATTGGATCTAATTTGCAGCTGGTGACATAATAGATTGGCTTGATGGTTCTGAATATTGTGAGGTGCAAAGTTAAAATGTCCATTTTTTGTTTGCATCTTCAGACACAGTATCGGTCAGTGCATGCTCCTTGTACAGTTTGATTTGCCTGGATCCTGCCCTGAATTACGACGTGTGAAGAGTATCATGAGAAAGCACGTCCATTCATGTGGGAAGGGAGAGACTCCTTGTGCCTGTCCTAGACATCGAGTCTCCACAAATACAGGAATGAGAATGAAGACTTTAGGCAGCAGATCAAGTCCCCACAAATACAAGAATGAAGACGTTTAGATTGAAGCCGTGCATATAACAACTGGCCATAGAGGCAAACACAGAAGGAAAAAAAAATAAATCAAACTGTACTATATCCCGTAGTGGTCAAAATTTTACCCTCATCAAGATGATGACATATCCAAGTTACGAGTCCTCTTCCGAGAAATTCACAACTCTCAGAGTCCTGTCCGGAGCATCCGCCACATCCAACCTTCCCGAGGACATACTCCTCCGTCCTGAAGATCCTTCGATCTCTAAGCTACCTTCTGTCCCGAAGACGTCCTCAAGTCCGGATCTGCACTCCACCACTCCGAGGTCTTTCCCGTTCCAAAAATCTAACTCCAAGTTAGAAGTTCCGAACATCAGTCCCTCGAGATCTTCGCCTACCGTTACGCAACTCCATTATCCACACGTTCATAACGTGTACCGCACCTTTCAACGCGGGCAATATAGACATTAGCAGATTCCCCTTCTTGCAACCCCATCAACCAACGCCAGCAATCACAATCGTTACAACAAATCCAGCACGTGCAGATTGCGCACTTACAACATTCCATCAATTCTGCCTCCACGCCAGGTATATATGATCTTTCTTCTTCAAGTAGAAGGGGATCACTTCTTTAACTTTGAAAATACACGCATGCACCATTACAATGAATGTTTCCCTATTCCAGCCCACCATCACACTAGTAGTTTCGTGTGCTAGTCCATCCACTACGCTATAAGTCCATCACCACACTAGCAATTCTCTATGCTAGTCCACCTTTCCACCACACCGGCAGTCTTCCTCTGCCAATCATTCCTACCATTCCACCTACTGATTCTCACGTCTAAGTGTCTTAAACCAGCACTATCGATACTCCTAACTTGAAAGGTATTTTTTCTTCTATGTATTCTGATCGGTACCATCCGGGAGCTCCTCCAATCGCTTAGGTAGTTTCCATCCACCGTGAGCCGGTAGATAATCTACCGCATCAGGTGAATACCCCACCCTCCAAAACTTTTTCAGGCAGAACCTCTGTAAACCTAAATAAAGTTAGAGGAGTTCACAGGATCGCATAGGAGAATTTAACATAATTGCCGCAAAAAACTCGAGACACTAGAATTTATGCACTCATGAAACAAAACCATAGAAACATAAACACAAACAAGAGACATCACTAACATATGCTAGCTAGATCCATAAGTTCATACACAGACATGCCTCGCAGAAAACTTGGAACCATGCCCAAAGGAAAACGCCAGATATATCTCGTAAATCCTTGTTTAATTACCAGGCATTCCAATAATTCTTAAATTACCAAACTAGGATTACCACAGCGAACTGTAATATCAAATGCTATGCTCTGTCCATCTTTATACAGTAACTGGAAGCATCTGGACACTCTTTAAGCCACAAATGCTGCAGACAAAAACATTACTCTTCAGGAAAGTCATGACTACATAAATTTATCTGCTGCAAGTGACTCAGGTTGTGTTTGCTAAATTACACTTATTTTGATTAAGCAACGGTGACAAAACAAATGAAGCAGTAAAAGTTGGCCACACATAATAACTAAGCGAACATCCCCTATATTTTAGGGGTCATTAGAGACAACTTCAAGCATTTACTTTAGGTGCCCAACCGGCAATAATATGCTCTATTGCAGGCTTGCTCTTCACAAAAGACTCCCGACTGAAAAGCAGCTGTATATAAATGAAAGAAAACATCAGCGTGAAATATATCCTGATTAAAGAAAACATCAGCGTGAAATATATCCTGATCATGATACAGGTTAAAACGCAATATTCACCTACGAACATATTACTCTGGCGCACACATAAATTCAGATAGGTTATTATATATATAAATGGCATTAACAGATTCAGAATGAATGCGAATGTGACGCCATCATGAAACACGGTCAGAATGAATGCAACAGCAGGATAAGTTATCCAACAGACATTTACGAAGAGAAAATAAATGCAAAAGGAGATATATGGCAATAGATGGATCATGGATGTACACAAGAAAAGAATGTCAAAATGAGCTATATGATAATATTTGGATGTACAGGTGAAAAGAACGTAAAAAGAGCTATCTGACAATAGATGGATGCAGGCAGGCCTCACAACACTCCGAAAGGCACTTGAATCTATCACGGAAAAAAAAACCCACCAAAAAGATACTCAACAAGTCCTCTCTCTCTCTCTCTCTCTCTCTCTCTCTCTCTCTCTCTCTCTCTCTCTCTCTCTCACACACACACACCACACACACACACACAAAACACACAAAAAAAAAAAGAAAAAGGAAAACACCACCACCACCACCAACTCACCCGCACACAACCAAGAAGAAAAAGAAGGAAAGAAAGGAAAAGAAAGAGGCAAATCTGCTGCAACAAAATTCCACACTGAAGATAGTAAACTAAGAAATAAAGAAAGAAAGAAAAAAACCTCGAGAAAAGTTGGTAAGACACATGCCATGTAACAAGGAAGTCATAATTTCAAAACATGACTCCATCATTATTGGAGGAACCCCCCCCCCCCCCCCACCCCCCCCCCCCCCCCCCCCCCCCCCACCCCACAAACCCCACCCGCGTATTGGGAGAGGGCGGGAAGAATCCATCCAAATTCCATTTTCCCCTCTAACTAAGAGAATAAATAGCGCAAGTCACACATCAAAACCTAATTGTAAAGGGAGTTAAGGAAAAAGAAAACAATGAGAAACCACCTAATGTTTTAGGGCCTTGATTATTGGAGCTAGGCTACTTAGGAGTAACATGCATATTGTTCAAGATGATGCAAAATTTACTTTTCCAACACAAGCTTACTTCCGTGGTATTTGTTAGGATCTAATACTTTCTTTTGACATATAAGAGTAAATGTGATTTAAATTTAGAACTGCACTTACAATGATTTGTGCATTGCTAAGGTATTATGCCTTTGTTTGAGGTGCTTATGCATTTCCAAAAGAGGGAACAACTTGGCTTCATCATGTTCATTTCCCTTGTCCTGACCCATTTGAAGTGGCATCATCATCATCCTTTCCCTTTCATTATGCATTGTTATTATTGCTCTCCAGCACTGTGTACTAACAGTTCATTTGGTCAAGTCAATCTTTGCAGCTAAATACATTTCACTGGGAAATTGGAATTAGAAAACCTTTGTGCACCATGGAAAAATTCACATTTCATACTGTGTTCTCTCTAGCACTGTTCTGTCTAGCAGTTCCTCACAATCCCATACTAATTATAGATACCTTGGTAACTGCGACCCTCGCATCGGCTGCATTGCAAATTATTATCCTCATGGAATTTCAATTGAATCCAGAGTATCATATTTTCTTTGTTTTCCTAAAATTACACGATTTGTCCAGCACAATTTTAAGCTAGCTGTATTTAAAGTGTTTAAGATTGGTCAGTCTGGTCTCAAAAATAATAAAATAGAACATGATAGCCTATATATAGTAATTGTCACAACACTTGAAATGTAAAACAAAACAACAAATATTAAATCAAAGAGGTATTCTAGAATTTAGACCATGTACAGTAAAAATCTGATAGGAGAAGGCTTTAAATAAACTACATATAGCGCTGAGTCAGATTTATTCCTCACCTTCATGTAAGCATGAACATTAGCCAAATTTTCTGGGACTTTCCACCCTTTGAAATGATCAAGTGCAACCTCAAGATGGAACAATTTAGGAGCCAAGCTCAAATCAACTGCAGAGATGTTCTCGCCATTGACATATGGGCCCTGTCAAATTCAGAGAACTGGACCTGAATTAAATTGCTTAATCTTGAGGGATTCATTGTGTACTTCTATTCAAACATTGAACATATTCATACTGGACAAACCACAGCTATGGACAATATCCATGTTATAATAGGTGTTTGTTCATTCAAGTACGTCCAATGCAAGTATCCTTATAGTCTATGGAAATATGGATATAACTGTCCGATTGCATTCAAGCCCAATAATTGGATCAGGAGCACTGCATACATACATGAGCCTTGAGATGATCATCCAAAGCTTCCAACTCCTCAAGCAAAGCCTTCTCCGTTCCATCATTAGGATCCTTGCTTTTCAAGAACTTGACAAAAGAAGGGAATATCTTTGATCCCCTGAAACATAGGTAGAAGGTTCGAAGGTATTTACTTATAAAGCAATTGGCTGCAGCAGCATATATAATAATATAAACTTATTTCAAGCAGCAAAAACAACAGAGAAAATATATTTTCAGGATAACAGCACAAACCACATGTCAGAGAAGTGAGCCTAATTGTCTCAGAGATTGTTACATAATATCAGTTCCTTCTATGGGAGGACTAGTTCAGTTGCTGAGAAATGCTGAAAAATTAACAGCATTCTAGGAGTAATGCTCATGCAATTATCATGACTAGCTGCAATTTCTCGACTCTTCAGATATAACTATATAAGTAAATAAAGGGCAATCAGTGAGGAAAATGAAGCAATATTTATAGTTTCCTTCTGCCTTTCATTTTCAACTCCCCTACTGAAACCATACCCATCAGGCATCTAGGTCTCCCACTTAAAATGGTAGGTTGACAAAGGCAGATTGGAACCCTCTGATTGAGAAGGTGAACAAAAAGCTAGAAGGGTGGAAAAGGGAACTAATGTCTTTTGGGGGTCGTATCACCCTCGTAAGTGTTATCAGCTATACCTCTTTACTTTTTATTCTTCTTTCACGTGCCAGTATGGGTTGAGAAGTGCATCGATTAGACCAGGAGGCATTTCATGTGCGACAGTGCTTCAATTGAGAAGGGAGGATATGCCCTTGTCAAATGGGGCAAAGTATGCAAAAGGAAAAGTTTCGGAGGTCAGGGCATTATCAACTTGAGAAATATGAACTTGGCCCTTCTGGTAAAGTGGTGGCGGACGCTCCTCACGTCACCTCTTGATAAGTGGGCCACAATCGACAAGGGCAACTACTTTAGCACCCCTAACTTCCAATGAGATGAGGGCAAGAATTTTAAGTCAGCCTCTCAATATAGGCAAGGGTTGCTCAGGGTCTAAAAGACCTTCCTCTCATGAGTGGCTTTCAACTCGGGTAGTGGACATAATATCAACTTCCGATTTGATCGATGGTGTGACGTTGGAACCTTGGCTCCCGTTTTTTTAGACTATTTGCGCTGGCTATAGACAAAGACGGGTCCCTTGCTGATAGGTGGAGCAGAGGATCCTAGCAGTTGACCTTACGACCTTTCTTTGATCCCACAATGAGAGTTGATAGAGATAAGCTCAGCCTCCTCCTTGATCACAAATCTCAACCAGGGACCCGTCCCCCATCTGGACATGGAGCGGTGCTGGTCCTCTTCTGTCGGTACCACTTAGAGGTGACTTAATGATGGGGGCCTAAGATGCAGTGTTCGAAAACTCGGCCGAGTCGGATACGACTCGGCCGAGTCGGTCCGGTTTGACTCGGAGGCCGAGTCAACAAAGGATCACCGAGTCGACCCGGATCGGGTCCGACTCGGACCCGACTCGGGCGACTCGGCGCCCGTGACTCCCTTAAAACGCGCTGAGGGAGAGATCTCTCTCTCTCTCTCTCTCGAGCTCGCCGTCCCCCCCGCGACGCCCTCGCCGTCCCCCCGCTTCGCCGTCGCCGTCGGTCTGCAAGTAAATTCTCCCTCTCCCCTCTCTCCCTCTCAGTCTCTCTCTCCCTCTCTCTGTGCCTCTCTCTCCCTCTCTTTCTCTGTCTCTCTCCCCCGCAGCGGCGCACTCTCTCTCTTTCTCTCACTCCGCAACGACTCTCTCTCCCGGCTCTCTCTCTCTGTCTCTCTCTCCGCAGCGACTCTCTCTCTCTCTCTCTGTCTCTCTCCCCCTGTCGGACTCTCTCCCTCTGTATCTCTCTCTCACTCTGTATCTCTCTCTCTCTCTGTCGGACTCTCTCTCTCTCACTCTGTATCTCTCTCTCTCTGTTTGACTCTCTCTCTGTATCTCTCTCTCTGTCTCTCTCTCTCCTCTCCCTCTCCCTCTCAGTCTCTCTCCCCCTCTCTGTCTCTCTCTCTCTCTGTCGGACTCTCTCTCTCTCTCACTCTGTATCTCTCTCTCTCTCTGTTTGACTCTCTCTCTGTCTCTCTCTCTCTCCCCCCCTCTCCCTCTCTCTCCCCCTCTCTGTCTCTCTCTCTCCCTCTCCCTGTCAGTCTCTCTGTCTCTCTCTGTCCCTCTCTCTCTCCGTCTCTCTCTCCCCTCCACTGTGTTCCCCTCTCTCTCCTCTGTCTCCGACTCTCTCTGTTCCTCTCTCTCTCTAATTAATTTGCATTTAATGTCATTTAATTTAGTTTAGTTTAGGTAAAGTTAATTTAACTTAATTTAGGTTAATTTAATCTAATAAAGTTTTGTAATTAAGTTAGGTAATTTAATAATTTTATTGAAGTTAGGTAATTAAGTTAGTGTAGGTTAATCTAGTATAAACTAGTTTAGTTTAATTTAATATAGTTTCATTTAATTGAATTTAATTTAATTTAAATTAGTTTAGTTAACTTAATTTAGGTTAATTTTGATATTTTTCTACCGACGACGCTTGTATTTATGCTTTCACGTTATGTTTTGAGTGTTAGGTGATATGTTTTGAATATGTGATGCATGAATTTGGATGTTTACATTTTTTTATGATTTGTCATGATTTTTTCATAATTTTTTTGGCGTTCTATGTAGCGTTTTGCGCGTATCGTCCGAGTCCGATCCGAGTCGCCGAGACCGATCCGTCTCGGTGCCGGCCGAGTCGGCGGCCGAGACCGAGACTTTGAACCATGCTAAGATGTGCCACACGGAGGATTGATTGCACATATTTATTGCATTATTCTTTATTACATTTTCACATTTATCATATAATAAATATGCTAAATTCCTTATCTTAAATGTCTATTTTGCATAAGATAATCATGGGGAGAAAGATGATAAAATCAAATAAATATAAGTTAAATTCAAATTTAACTAGATCTATTTGGTTAAAGGAGGATGATCTCAAATCCAATTGGTTAAATTCAGTTTTTGGTGAATCAAGTGGTTAAATCTAAAGATCAACCGAGGATAACATCAAATACAGAGTCCAAATCCAAAGGGATAAACGGATAGAAAGAAGATCAACAAATGAGATGAAGCAAATTTGACTCAGATTCTGATTGGATACATTTTAGTATTTGAATCAAAACTTTTGCTACCGAAATTCAAATCTAATCATTCAAGATGATCCAGAAAGAAGACTTAAAGAGTTACAACTCTTAAGTTGATCACTATTTCTAATTCTGTCATTTGATAAGTTATATTCAGCAATCAACACGCTAACAAGTTACAGATCAGAACTGAATATCCACATTAAATCAAGTTTGGAGATAAGGGGAGGATTTAAATTCAGAAATATCTAGCTTTCCTTATCTTCATACTCTTCTAATCTCTGCATTTCTCCTACAAATACCTGCAATCTCAAAGGCAAAGGGGAACGACCAAGTAGAGAGTAAAACAGGCTAATTTGTAGTTTGTAACTTAGATTTTTTTTTATTTTCTTTTATGTAAATTTTATTTTATTTATGTAACTGAGAGGAGAGGAGAGTTTCATGGAGGAATAAGAGCAACCTTGTACTGAGGGTGACACCGGTATAAGTGATCTTTTCTTTCATTATTATTTGAATCGAATCAAAATTTTCTTTTCTTTTCTATTCTTGTTTTTTTTGCTTCCCTCTTCTGTGTTTGTGGATCCAAATGAAACTGATAGTCTCGAAGTTGCCTTGCCCTTGCAAGTGCCGTTGATGGCTTATGGTGATGGATATCCATTTTTATGGTAGTGTGGCTCGCCCCTTCATTTCATAGTGTAAATCGGGAATGGGGAAGATCATATTTGTCATACTTCGCTCGCCTTCAAACAAAAGTACATCGTCGATACGGGTCAAAGGTAAGCACGCACCGAAGAGGTAAGTTTTTTTAGATTTTAGTTTTCTTTCTTTTAATTTTTTAGTGTAAATCACCAACACCATCAACACCTAACTCTTTTATCACTCTTTTCAATTTCTTTGTAAATATCTATTTTCTATGTTCTCCACCTTCTCAATCTATCACTTTCTTTTTAACTTAACTTTAACCTATTTTTTCTTTTCTTTTAAAGAACTAAAAGAATATCTTTAACCATTGAATGTAACTTAAAAGAGAACTTGCTAAAAAAGTTTCCATCGCTAGTCTCTCCTTGTGGATCACGACCCGCATAGTCACTTGCTATTGAGGTAGTATTAAGTACTTGCACTCTTTATTCTAAGTTCTGAAATTCTGTATTTTTGGGTGCATGTAAAATCTCAATCAAATTTTGGCGCCGTTGTCGGGGAGGAACGGTAAGTTATTCTCTTTTTAGATTTACATTTTTTATTAACTTTCTTCTTTATTCTTGGTGTACAGATTTAACAATAAGAAATTTTTGCTACATTGGACATATAAGTGACTCTGCACTCTGCTCAAGAAAGCAGAGCCCATAAGCCCTCAGATTTGCTACATTCTTGTGGTAATCTGAGTGAACTAGTAACTTGTATTTTTGCAGGTTGGCTGAACTGCAAAGGTAAAATTCTGTAGCAATTTATTTTCTTATTTATCTCACTGTACTAACTTTCTAACCTCAACAGTAAAATGATGTTTGTTAAATGCTAAAAACGGTTTAGACTTGCATTTAGGCATGTGTCTAATTCGTTTACATTTTATATTACTGTTGAAGAGTGCTGAGCAAAAGGTACGTATGCATAACATATAGTTTAGGAAACATTCTTGGGTGATATTTGCTTGTGAATGTTACTTTTCTATATCTTGCACACTTTGCACAATCAATTTTAAGGGCTTGTCCTATAAACAAGATAAGGTGGGAAAGTCATTACCCTCTCTTACCTCACAAACAATCTCCTTACTCACTAACCTAAGCCTAACTAAAACTGAGTAGACGTTGGCCCTAGGGACATCTCGGACTCAAATAAGAGACTGACCTAAAGGGAAGTTGATTTGAATTAGACTCTTACCAAATCGGTGTCTAAGGGTTGGGGATTGAGGGGCGAAACCCGAAGGTTAGTGGTTTGGCATACTTAGGCATGTTGCTTTAAGCACGTATTCTCCCACCAATCTTGCCCCTACCTGGCCGATTAACTTGTGGTCAGATTCGGCAATATACCCCCCGTGGATAGTCTAACCAGTTAGGAGTCGTCTAGGTCTAAGGTCTACCCTAACTTAGGCTAGATTTTTTCTTTTCTTTTTATTTGTTTGCTTATTGGTTTGTTTTTTTTTATTTGTGTTTGACATTTCTTGTGTGATATGACTTATAACAATAATTTTTTCAATTTTAATGGTAATCCATGTTACACCTCAACCTCTTTTTCAGATATTACCAACCCGACATATCATAACTTTAACCAATCTAGTGTGCCGGATTGGTCTTATCTGAATCATTACATGTCTCAGTCCCAATACTATGAATATGACTGGAATAATCATCACTACTCTTCACAGAGTCAATGAGGATACAACTCTCCCGAGTCATATTGTCAACTACCCTACCAACATCCAGCTTCATATACTCCTTCTCCCGAACAACCATTAGAAGAATCAATTGACTGGGAAAGAGGATGGAAGTCTTAGATGAGCTTGAGCGACGAATTCAAATTTTAGAAAACTCAAAATTCTATCAAAATTTTCAAGTCACAGATCATTACTCTATTTTTCAAGGAGAACATGTCAACTTAGAAAAGAGTATGAAAATCATGATTCAGTGTCAAAATGATCCACTCGATATAACAGATGTAAGAATTAGTAGATTGGAGAACATGCGTAGGAATAAGGAAACCCTCCCTATTCAATCTTTGACTATTCCCAACACTTCTAACCATATTGATGAAAATCAAGAATCATGGTATCTTAAAGACTTTGCCCAAGATTCAGTTTCATCACAAAGCCTTGAACTTGACCAATATCAGCCCATTGACGAAGTGACAAGTTTTCATTTTAATGAGATTGAACTTGATCATGAATGTGAACTCGATCCCCAACTTTGTGATTCAGTTTCCATCTTCGAATCTATGTTGACTCTGATATTCTTACCCAATTTGGACTAATTTTCTGAGCCAACATTTATTCCCGTACCCATAAATTTAGAAATTGAATCACTAATTTTGAATAGTCACATTCCATTGATGGAAAAAATGTGATATCAATTCTTGGACATAGACTCAACTCTTGAACCAAAACTAACTCTCGAACCCAAAGTTGATTTTCCCGAGTTAGTATTGGTTTCTGAACCTATCATTCTTGAGTCCAAGTCAACCATTCCACCTGGTCACATTCTTTTGTTAGACATAGGTATAGACCATGATGACTCCGTGATGATTTTTCAGGACTGGTCATGTAAAGGGAGTAAATTTCACGATAAGATCTTTCATTATCCTATCATATTGGGGAATCTAAATATGTAAATAGAAAAGAGGTCAATAAATATGGATTCCGTGAACCATCATATTATCTTGATTGGGTAGCAACGCTTAACCCAATCGACCACCACCGGAACCACCACCTTAAGATAATATTTTCCTTCCCCTTCTTCATTTCATGCATCTATGTATTAATTCATACATTGAGGATAATGCATAAGATAGGTGTGGGGGAGGGTTCTAACATAACTTATGTTTTCTTTTTATTATTCAAAAAAAAATTATTAACATTTTCTTTACTTTGAAAATTTTTTTGAAAATAGAAACAATATTTTGACATATTTTTTGTAAGAAATTAAGTCAATTTTAAGGAATAGGAGAATCATAATTAGAATTTCTTATACTTGATCAAAATAAGATTATTTGTTTGATTTCTAAGGTTAGGAAGAAAATTTGTGAAAGTAATTTAGTCTTGATCTCACCTTAAAGAAATATGCACACCTTATACACCTACACACTTAGGGTTCAAGAACAAAGATTCTTATGCCTTTTAAAAAAAAGAAAAAAAATATATATGTATATCTATGAAAAATAAACAAATCTAATTATTAATAGCTAGGTGTTTTGGCCTAAGAAAGCCTTGATATTTATGCAAAAGATAATTAAAGATGAGTTTGAAAAAATATATATATATAAATTCTCTGATTAAGCTGGGTATTTGTGCCTCATGAAGCATAAGTATTCACGCCTAAAAAGGGTACATTTTATAAAAAAAACTCTTAGTTTCGTGGTCTTGTCTGCTCGAGTGTTTAAGTTCTTAGGGGTGTTTTCTCACCTGGTGCCTTAAGACTGTCCGGTTTGGGTGTCACCGAGTAAAAACTCGTTACATGGATAGATTAGAAAGCATAATGGAATTGAGAAATAAATACCACCAAGAATAAATATAAATAAGGCATAGGATTAGAGTTAAAGAACCCTTAATCAAAATTTCACGATCACGAAGGTGCATATGACTTAGGGTAAAGTTATAGACTAGATGAAAAATACAATTTGACTTCTTGCCTTGATTGATAACAAGTTTTTGAATAAAGATTAAGTTTAGAAATGAAAATTTTAATTTTTTTATAACTTATAGATTACTTAATTCTTACAATAATATTTCAAATATTTTTCTCTTTCAAAATGTGTTTTCAAAATACTAACATTTTGTTTTCCTTTCTTTATGAATTTTGTGGGTATAATCCACTGAAAATCCTCACGAGACAAAACTCGTCCTCTAGAAGAAACCTAGAGGTTAACGGCTTGTTGCACATGCTCAGTGCAATCGCTTAACCTGCGAAAGTAGTCTAATAATTTTGATTTAGTTTTGTTGCTTTTCTTGAGGACGAGCAAAAGATAGGTGTGGGGCGTGATTACACACATTTATTGCATTATTCTTTATTATATTTTCACATTTATCATATAATAAATCTGCTAAATTCCTTATCTTAAATGTCTATTTTGCAGAAGATAATCATGGAGAGAAAGAGGATAAAATCAAATAAAGATAAGTTAAATTCAGATTTAACTAGATCTATTTGATTAAAGGAGGATGATCCCAAATCTAATTGGTTAAATTCAATTTTTAGTGAATCAAGTGGTTAAATCTAAAAATCAACCGAGGATAACGTCAAATACAGAGTCCAAATCCAAAGGGATAAATTGATAGAAAGAAGATCAACAAATGAGATGAAGTAAATTTGACTCAGATTCTGACTGGATACATTTTAGTATTTGAATCATAACTTTCGCTACCGAAATTCAAATCTAATGATTCAAGATGATCCAGAAAGAAGACTTAAAGGGTTACAACTCTTAAGTTGATCACTATTTCTAATTCTGTCATTTGATAAGTTATATTCAGCAATCAACATGCCAACAAGCTACAGATCAGAACTGAATATCCACATCAAATCAAGTTTGGAGATAAAGAGAGGATTCAAATTCAGAAATATCCAGCTTCCCCTATCTCATACTCCTCTAACCTCTACATTTCTCCTATAAATACATGCAATCTCAAAGGTAAAAGGGAACAACCAAGCAGAGAGTAGAACTTAGGCTAATTTGTAGTTTGTAACTTAGGTTTTTTATTTTCTTTTATGTAATTTTTATTTTATTTATGTAACAGAGAGGAGAGGAGAGGAGAGTTTCATGGAGGAATAAAAGCAACCTTGTACTGAGGGTGACACCGGTGTAAGTGATCTTTTCTTTCATTGTTATTTGAATCGAATCGAAGTTTTCTTTTTTTTCTATTCTTATTTTTGTTTGCTTCCCTCTTCTGTGTTTGTGGATCCAAATGAAACCGATAGCCTCAAAGTTGCCTTACCCTTGCAAGTGTCGTTGATGGCTTATGGTGATCGATATCTATTTCTATGGTAATGTAGTTTGCCCCTTCATTTCATAGTGTAAATCGGGAATGGGAAAGATCTTATTTGTCATACTTCGCTCGCCTTCAAATAAAGGTACATCGTCGATACGAGTCAAAGGTAAGCACGCGCCGAAGAGGTAAGTTTTTTTTTTAAGGTTTTAGTTTTCTTTCTTTTAACTTTTTAGTGTAAATCACCAACACCATCAACACCCAACTATTTTATCACTCTTTTCAATTTCTTTGTAAATATCTATTTTCTATTTTCTTCACCTTCTCAATCTACCATTTTCTTTTTAACTTAACTTTAACTTATTCTTTTTTTAAAGAACTAAAAGAAGATTTTAACCATTGAATGTAACTTAAAAGAGAACTTATTAAAAAAGCTTCCATCGCTAGTCCCTCCTTGTGGATCACGACCCGCATAGCCACTTGCTATTGCGGTAGTATTGAGTACTTGCACTCTTTATTCTAAGTTCTGAAATTCTGTATTCTTGGGTGCAGGTAAACCTCAATCAATGATTATTTGACAGATTAAAGTTCCGCTCAAGGTGTGAGCTTTCCTTTGGCTCGTTAACAAAACACCATCCTCACGAAGGACAATATCGCTAAAAGACAATAGCACGCCCTTACACTCCATGTTCTGCAATAGTCCCCTAGGGACAATCGACCAATTGTTGCTTCAATGTCCTTTCTCTAGAAGGGTTTGGAGCAACCTTTTGGACATGTTCTGAATTAGAGCCCGCCACATTTTTAGTCTTTGTGGACCTTGTGGAGACAAGGTTGTATAGCTAAACCCAAGAGAGTTCTCTGGGATATAGGGGTGGCAGGCTATATGGAAAGAAACAAACAAAGACATTGTCAATAATATTTTCCTTAGCTCAGATAATGTTTCTGTGTGGTTAAAGCAAACTTTTTACGCTAGTGCAATCTTTTGACATGTCTTGCAAAGGAACGAGCTAGAGGGCACGGAGCACGAGACAGCGGAAACATCACATTTCTACCCTCAGAGACGGAGAGAATGGCTTTGATGATCTCGAGGAGTAGACCTCGCGTCCCCCTCCACCCTCTTTTGTAGTATGCACTCATAGTGGTGTATGTGACATTTTGTAGTCCGAGCATCGTATTTTCTGATGTATGGGACTTTTTTTGTTAGGGGGAGGGGGTTGTCACTGTTTGATGTGGCCTATGCTCGTCATTACTCCTATTGTATCTAATTTTCCCGTCTTTTTCTGTCTTGCTTGGTTTTTTTCTTTGGTTTGGTCTTTTGAGGTCATCCACATTGTTTCTCTTGCAGTTTACCTTTTGTTTGTTTTGTTAAAAGTTTTTTAATGAAATACAAGAGGCTCATCCCACTGTTTTTCTTAAAAAAAAAGAGTGGACCAAGGAGTTAAAAAAGGAAGATAAATATAAAATCAATGTTCGAGTCTAATTAAAAGTAAAAACTCTAGGATGATATTATATTTGGATATGTTTGATGCTATATTAAAAGCTACAATTTAGTGACTTTCTCGAAAATTATTTAGGGCTATGAGTCGCTATAAAGAATCTGATAACCAAGGAAGTTTGTTGAAAGAGGTGGATAACTCATTTGAGGTAAATATTCAGATCAAGGAGAAAAATGAAGGACCGAGCAAAGAAAAAAGCCATGAATCTCTCTTCGAAGATCAAAGCAAAGTAAATGTGCTCAACATTAGTGGGTGATCGTTTCACCATGGAAGAGAGTGCTACTCATTATCGTAAGAGGTTCTTTGATGGTGAGGAGAGTGATTCTCAATGTATACTTGTATCCCCTAGAAAAGAGGGAACAATTGGGATATGTTGATTGTTCTCTTGTACTCTATAGATTATATTAATACATCTCTCAATACTTTTCTCCGTGAATGTAGACCGAATTTGATCAAATCTTGTAAACTATTGTGTCACTTGGTTTATTTTTTTCATGTATTTGCTAAAATCTTGAACGAGCTTGACGTCCAACAATCTCACTGAGTTTCTAAGAGGGAAAAAAATGAAAATTTCATTTTTATTCTTTCTGTTCCTCTTCTCTGTTATTCTTATTTCTTATTACTTTTAGCTAGCTAATGTCCATCAATGAATTTCGCGTAGTAGGATGACATCTAAAACCTCCGGTCACAAAGCTTCCTTTTTCCTTTGGGCCCCAACCTATCATTAGCTTAATGAACTTCCAATATTGTCATCATTAAATCTACAAATAATTAAAAGAACCTTAAATACATAACCCAAACCCCTACTGAAATCAAATTGGAGCACATCATAACCTCATGATTCTAAATAGCAATTTCTAATATCGCTACATATAATATATGATGATACAATATCAGCTAAGGAAGCACAAATTTTCTTGCCATTTCTACTCGTCTCACGTTGAACATGATATAAGCATTAGCTACAGAGAAAAATTCTTACACTGAAGAGTACTCTGGTGGGGTAACCAAAGGCGGATGCGGGTATTTCTCTTCGATGATTTGGGTGATGACATCCGAATCCGCAACCCATTTTCCATCGTCTCCTTTGTACACGGGCACTTTACCTTCAGGGCTGATCTCCAAGAACCTAACCAATCCAATCCAATCCAATTCAAACCCACCCAAAATTTACATTTAAACTCAGCTATTAATTTTAAAAAATAACATCAAATCAAACATAAAGAATTTAATAATAATAAAAAGTTTACCAATCAGGCTTGTCGTCGAGGTTGATCAACTTCAAATGATATGGGACTTTCTTCTCATCGAGAGTGAGGAGAACCCTCTGGCAAAATGGACCTGTTCGCAAAAAGTACAGAAATTGGAAGGTTCAAAATAGATAAAAGTTACAGGGGCTGGTTTTGCAAAACTTACAGTCTCCGAGGACGTCAGGGTTGCCGGTGGCGGCCTTGACGCAGACTTCCACGGGGTCCATCGGCGGCGGTGGTGGCGGGCGAGAAAGTGGGTTCGTTTTCGAAGCGGAATGAGAATTTAGATTATCAGTGCTACTTGTCAAATGTGCGTTAAATTTTTTCGAGAACTTTCAGGCGCGTTTGATTCCGTTTGCGTCAGCTGTTCCAGCGGAACCGGTTTAGCTGGTGGTGCTGGCCGGTAGATTGTGGGCTTTGAATCTTTTGATTCGCCAGAATTCGCCGTTGGACTGTGTTAAGGAGAAGAGTGGGGAGGTAATGGGAACAGCGCACCAGCTGTTTCAGTGGAAAAAGGGCGTTGCCGCGATTTATGTGGCGCAATATGCATATGAGAATATTTTAACATATTGGCTTTTAACTTTTAATCAAAAACAATAAATATATATCGGCAAGGTACAATGCACATAGGTGTTAAGGTACACACAATTCTTTCCACACACAAAAAAATTCTTTGAACACCTTGTGGGATCACTCACATTAATTTTTGTTTGTATCTTATCAAGCAAAATTTTTGTGCGGTAGAAAGATGTATGTGTAATTTAACTTAGTTACACCTAGGTGTACTGTAAAATTACTCACATATATATATATATATATATATATATATATATATATATATATATATATATATATTGTATTCTTTCAAAAAAATTTGAGGGCAAATACTTCCCACTCAAACATCCGACATTCAAATACAAGATCCACTCCATTAAAGTTGATCTATATTATTTCAAGTATTTATAAACAAAAAATCAAGTGTTTTTAATATTTGCTCAGAATCAATTGTTTGGTCATGTGCTCTAAAAGTCTTTAATCTTGATTTTTTAAAACTCTTTTATAAGATTTTTAACTTGAGTTGTTGTTTGCCATTGTACAACCTATAATAATTTAATTCTTGAAGTGAGTGTTTCATTGATAACATTTCATTCTGATTTAAAGAAAACAAAAGATTAGAATTGATAGGCATATTAGAATTCCATCTAATTAAGATTCTACGGGAACCTATTAATTAGAAACCCATCAAATTATATTCTCAAGATAATCAGATTACATAAAGAATAATTAAATATGAATCTTTTTTTCTTTGTTATTTGTACAACAATATATTTAGCTTACTTAATTTTAAATGGTTTTTGATAAGCATAGTACCCGACTTGTAATGGATTTAATAATTAAATTTGATAAACGTTAAATGTAATTAAAGTTCAAATTTAGCGGAGAGCTCCATGTCACAAACAAGTTTGAATACAACTTCATAGAGTTCAAAATCTATTATCAGCCCATGAGCCTGCAACTTCTTTGTCATATCATTATGCAATTGGTTAGCTCCAGTTTCTCATCGCAAATCATGCATTAAAATATAAATTGTTAAGAAATAAATTGTATTACTTTTCAAAATTGAAAAGACTATCTTAATAGGATGATGATTTGTAACATATATATTTATTATTAGTTTCTCAAATTGATGTTTTTAACTCTTTTAAATTGTAACGAAGGAATAAAATACTAAAAATATGAGTAACATTCATGCAAAATGTATGAATCAATGCAGCTATACATATTCTATCATGATCATGTTGCTTTCTTGACAAATTGTTTCTATGCATAGCGATAACTACGTTAAAAGAAAAATCATATTATGGCAAAGTGGTAGAAAACATGTTGAATGCACCTGAGAAATATGATTTATTTTCTTCATAAGAGCAGTGTTGAAGATTTGGATTGGTATTTGGTAGGCTTTTTGTATTGAGGATATGGGTGGTAAGATAGTGTCAGAGAGCTTGGTTGCTTCAGCTTGTTACACAGTAGTTATTGTTTAATAGTTATGTTTTTAACATGGGGTGGAGAGCTGAGAGTCTGTAAATATTCAACGGTAATTGAAATTTTTGGTTGGTTTAGCTTTATAGAGACAAGTGTTTTGTTGGTCAGTCTGTGTTCTTCTTTCAGCATTGATCGGTTGATGTGTTTCTTCTTTCAATTTTGATCAGTAAACATTTTGCTTTGTTTTGAAGATAAACTGGTCCTGTTCACTGCTTTAATTTTAACTCAACCTAAATGCTGAATTTTGTTCAAATTAGAGGTTACGGTTTTGATGTTGCTAGTGCAACCAAATTCTATGTTCTCACCTTCATTCAAAGAATCAGTGTATTTTCTTGCACAGGATCAGTAGGTTTTTCTGGTAGCCAATTGCCAGTACTGGAATCCAAGACAGATTGCAATGCATTATTAAAGCCAACTTTATTAGAAAAATGTTGTAATGCGAAGGTTCTTTGACTTTTGTTTAGCTCAACATTGACATTCACACAAGACTGAAGAGAGCACCCATCAATCAACTGAATAAGAGATATAAATCACTGTTTTGTCCATGCCATTTAAAATGACCCAATTTTCTCAACAACACAAGAAGAAATCGAATCATATAATAAGTAACAGGGGATTGCCCCAGTAATCCTTATGAGAAATTACAGACCTACAGTAAGGCAGAGTTGCAAGATATACAACATAACACAGCACACAAAACAAAAGGTCCAAATGAAATGCAAAGGTAGGCACCAGAATCTCGACACGAAACAATCTCATACACACACACACGCTAACAATCCAAACGCATCCATCCCTTTTTGCAAATTTGATTTAATTGTGAAAGAATTTCAATCTTTTACTCATGTATCAAATTAGAGTAGAGTAATTAACATTGTTGACTAGAAAAGAACAAACTGATCAACAAATTTCATGTGACATGTGTTACAACCTTTTCCCTGCCCTCTTTGTCAACAAAATGTACTTACATTTACAACTTTAAACATAAGTAAACAGGGACTTGCTTACAAGATCAGATCTCATCTTCAAATTATAGCTCATCTTCAAATTATTGGCTATGCATCTAGTAACAGTCAGACTTGGGAGGAGTTTTTTGCAGGCCCGGACCCATCCCATTATATGAGAAGGCTGCAGGCCGAGATCGAAAAAACTGTATCATCTTGCTTCACTGAGATGATGAGTAAGATATGAGACACAATTTGCTCCTCCACATGAAATGGTAGCAGAGTGGCAATGCATCCATGTACTATGTTGCTAATTTAGCAAGGCTGCTCATTTCCAATATTTTGACTTCATATGTGTCATCAAGCTTCACAATACCATCGTTACCATCAATACCAATGAGCTTCCCTGTCAACCCCTCTGTCCGCCACTTGTAATTTTGATCTTGTCAGATTTCTTGGGTCTCACAACCTCCAACTCTCCTTGAAGGACTGTCACTCCCTCTTCATCCCCCGCTGATCCAAGAGCTACACGATAGGACCCATCCTGCAAAGAAAACAACGGTTGATGTCATTCGAGAACATCGGAGCATCCAGGTGAGCTCTTGAGTAAGTAACAAAGAGCACACACTTACCATCATCACCTCCCGAACAACTCCAATATGTGGGTCCTCCCCGGCCCTGATAACATTCACCAAAATGTCAGGCATCACCCAGTTGCCATCCCCTTCCCCACCTGTCCATACAGAACACTCACTGTTATCAATGTGTGGATTTTTATTCCTACAGCAGTAGCTGGCAAACTTGGAATTTGAGCTGAAGTGTGACTGTCTAGACATTTTGAAATTTGAATATGGCTAAAGTGTAAACCCGGTAACTAAAATATGAAATCGTCATATTTTTGACCCAAACAAGTCTGCACCTAAAGTTGTCATCAAAATAGAGGAAATGGTAATGTCCCAGAGGAGGTTCATATCCCTCAATGCAATAAAAGAAATGCTTCAAATTTATGGACATGTTGTAATTCTGATTATATATCAGGATGATGAACAATTTGCATTAGGTTGATTAGTTTTATCATTAGGTTGCTCAATTTAGCCAGTGTCCATGTTAGAACACGATAATAAAAATTCAGGCAATAACATGAAGTGTGATACCATCTATCAAAAACTATTCTACTAAAAAAATTCTGTCACTTCACAAAGCACCAAAAAGATATATTTTGAACATATAAAGAAAAGACTTGCGTTAATGAACATGTATTGCCGATGGACACAAGTCAAAAACTTACTGATACAACGTCTTATAAGAAACACTGGTCATATACATTATCACATAACATCTGCTATCTAATGACATTCGAACTTACATGGTTGTCATTAATTTCAAATCTTTCAATACCAGACAAACAACATACACCAGCAGTCAAAATGAAAATGGATGCATCTTAAATTTAGTTATCTGGATCCATAAGATAGCTATAATTCATACAGATACTTGGGTAATAAACATCAGCCGATTCATCACACAGATCTGTATTGGAGCTAGGCTACTTAGGTGCTTTGTGAAATTGAAAAAAGTGCTTGCAGGTTACAAGCTAATTGATTGACAAGCAGTATTTAACCACACTATTTGACCATCCCCGCACACCTCATAGTACCATACATGCTGAGGTACTAACCTCAATATCCAAAAAGAAATATAAGCATGTTCAGGATTCATTCTGTGTAGCAAACGTGTTGCCTTTTTTTAACAGGACTGAAGACACCAGAAGCTCTACAAACTGTAGAACATGTTGCTTTTTACTCTCCCCCAAACCCAACTAGGTTGGAATGTATTGTACCGGTAATATTAACAAATTACCTTTTAAGGAGTTTCTACTGTCTATACTTCAGATGGATAGCAAGTTAGCAACAAAGTTAACTTGCAGTTGTAGGAGGGGCATAACCATAAGAATCTCCCAAATTTCTTTCAAAAGAAAAGTTACTTAACAGTAATATCAGGAAAAAGCTCGTAACTTGGGTTCATAATAATACAGTTCATAAAAATGTATTACAACACATTATTTCTTAAAATAGGAAAAGTAATAGTAAAATAACTGAACGTAATACTATCATATTACAATTAATGCAACAGCCTGCATCCTTTTGTGGCTTGAAATAATTTCATCAAAATGGAGGCCGAATAAGTACAAAATTCCTCTAAAGAATGGATTGTGAATGACAATAGCATTGAACGTAATACTATCATACGCAATATTTATATCCCTTTGTATATCTTTTCAGCATATGAAATGCGGGACACTAAGAAATTGCACCATGCGCTAGTGAAAAACGAATGGAAGAATACATTGTGTTTTAGCTCAGAAAGTTATCTTAAATTATAGTATAAACAACTATCTTCCTTCAGTTTATAAGTGTGATTGTTAACTATGTTGCAACTGATATCATCCAAATTTCACGAATACAAACAATCTATCATCACTTTATTTTCTATGTTCAAAAAGATTTCAGCATGTATTATACTTCTGTCCATATCCCACCAACATAGCGCAGGATTTCCTCAGAATCTCATCCTCTAGAAGACATGGCATAATGATGTAATACGGGAGGATTGTAATCACCTTCAAATTAGAAATTGAGAATTAGGGTTTTGAAAGAAAAACTAAAAAAGGAAATTAGAGTTTCAAAAGAAAGAAATAAGAAAGGAATAAGTTTGGGCTTCACACCCCTTACACCACGGGCTTCATACCCCAATCTCATGAACTCAAGGCCCAAGAAATTTAAACTGAAAAATTTTAATTCATCATATCTACCTTATTCATTGAGTTGAACCTCTTTAAATAGGCCACTACAAAGCACAATTCCCCATCACAAGTGATGTGGGACTAAACAATAAAAGCTTACAATAAAAACAAATAAAAAGACTACAATATAAAGCAACTAAAAGTGATACCCATCAATTCTCCCGGCTTGAAAGCATTCATCTCCGATGATGCAGTGGTAAATAGTAACGCAAGCATAACCGAGTTGAACCTCTTCACACATCCTCAATCAGACTAAGGTGGTGGTCAGGAAAGTAGCACTGACGCATCATAGCTGAACCAAGGTGGTGGAGGTGGAATTGGTTTCTGTGACAAATCAGATGTGAAGGATGGTAGGTAGAGCCAACCACAGTAGCAGACAGATGTAAATCATCCATGATGAAAACTGAACCGACTGTACTTTGCACCATCAGTAGCCTGATCTCATGTGAATCTGTCTCCTGTAGACATATCTGCAAGGGGCTGTACTCATCAGGCGATCTCAATGATAATAAGGCCCTCACAGCTGCCAAAAATGATACTAGCTTCATAGTAGACTCTGCTGGAAGATCTATAAGAGTCCCAGTAGGCAACTCTACAACTTCTGTGGATCGTGAGGAAATCTCTTCTTACAGTGACACCAACTCAGCAATAACTTCTGATCCCGGTTCTGGCTCATCAACTACATCTGACTCTGTTTCTGGATCTTCAACTGCCATATGACTCTCAATCTTCAACTGTCATACTTTCTAAAATATTCCCCGCGACTAAAGCGCTGAATTGTGGCCTCTCAAGGTGTGAAGCATACCAAGCATGAGAAGATCTTGTAAGACAAACCAATATCAACAGTCGATATAGTTGTCTTTTCATCACCAATAAGCTTCTCCAACCAGCTTCATTTGAGCATAGCGACACTTCTGCTCATGTGTCAAGGAGAAATAATTGAAGAAATCTTCAAGATGATTTTTTTTCACTTTTCATATCCATCATGATTATTAGAACCCCGAAAATACGGTATAACCGCACACATATCCGTTCAACTTCCTTATCAGCATCAATATTTATATAACTTTTACAAAAGTAAAATCTCATAGAGTTGAAATCAAAATTTCAATACAAGAAACTCAGAAATTACCCCAAAGAATCAGTAAGGCTCCGAACAGAGATTTGTGGAGGTCAAATCTGCTACCCAACTGCTGCGAATTATATCCAGTAGCTTCGAGATTCAGTCACGAACCCAACGCTTCAGACGAAACTCAAATCGGACTCCAAAAGGGCCTGAAACAGGCTCTGAAACGTCGATGTACTGATGCTGGTGGATTTGTGCTTGGCGTGGAAGGTGAAGAACAATATTATTTTTTTGGAAATAGATGAACAGTAATCAGATGATAATCCGATTACTGCTCACGGAACAAATTTTTTTTGGAAATAGATGAACAATAATCGGATGATTACTGTTCACGAAACCATTTTTTATTTTTTTTTGTTTTTTTTAATCTAGGGTTTAATCTAGAGGCTAGAGTTTTAGGAAAGAGGAAAATTTTGAAGGAGATTGGGACCAAAGCTCTGATACCAAACTGATATAATACGGGAGGGTCGAATGACCGTCAAACTAGAAATTGGGAATTAGAATTTTAAAAGAAGAACTAAAAAAAGGAAATTAGAGTTTCAAAAGAAAGAAATAAGAAAGGGATAAGTTTGAGCTTCACACCCGTTACATCACGGGCTTCACACCCCAATCTCATGAACTCAAGGCTGAAAAAATTTAAACTAGAAAATTTAATTCATCATTGTCTACATTATTCATTGAGTTCAGTCTCTTTAAATAGGCCACTACAAAGCACAATTTTCTATCACAAGCGATGTGGGACTAAACAATAAAAACAAACAAAAAGACTATAATAGAAAGCAACTAAAAGTGATTCCATCACGTAGTCAGCAAACGCGATAGATACCAGCAAAAAATACCAGAAAATCGACTTCTTTAGTATTTCAGAGTGTTATTAATTCATTAATGTAAAGGTTTCAGACAAGCAGGGGGGCAAATAGAGCCCCCTCAAATAAAAGGCTACAATCAACAAATTACCAACTTGAAGCGCACATTAATGATATGGCACTGCTTGAAATTTTCATCAATGGCCATAGAAACTCTTTATGAGAACAAGGTAGGGCTGTAAACGGTACCTGGAGACTCAATAACACAATCTGATTTTTAAGTAAAAGAAATCTTGGGCCCAATTTTGGACCCAATTCAGATTTGGATCGATTCACAATTTTGGACCCGATTCAGATTTGGGTCGGATTCAGATCTAGAATATTAGACCTGAATCGGGTTGATGTAGGTATAATGCGAAGAAAATTCCAAATCAGCATTTAAATCAAAAATAGTTTTGGGTTCGGATTCAATAGTACCTATTCGATTCAGATTTGAATCAGATTCAATAAAACATTCTCTTATCAGATTCAGGCTCAGATCAGATCTATGTCAGATCCAATCAGACCCGTTTGCATCCCTAAGCGCAGGCAAGTAAATGTATGACTTAACAAAAGAAACCAAAACTATTCCTGGGAACAGAAAATGATCTATTAGTTACCTATTGCAGGCGACATCATATCCAATCCCACATTTCCTGGTGTCATAGGCTGCCCACCAGGAGTGCCAGGAAGATAAGATGCAGAACTAGGTGTCATGGGCTGTATGCCAGGAGTTGATGGCAAGTATGGGCTTGCAGCACTTCCTGAAACAGCAATGTTAGGAATACATCAAGTTATTATGTCCACACTTTGAGAAGACTACTAAATGGGTAACCAAATCATGATCCGAAAGTACCATATAGTGGACTGCCTTCTCTCGTTATCCCAGATTCACTATAATTGCCTCCTGGGGTGTTAGCCCAACCTGAACCAGGAGTAGGTGCCTCATACGGCCTGGCAGTAGGTGTTCCTGGCTGAAGAAGAAACAAAAACAGGTATAAATTCAGATCCATGACAAATTATAGATTCCAGACAGTGTATATTGTAAAACATAAATTGGATATAAACTCAGACCTGATACTGTGGACTGGTTCCCCACGAGCCAGGATCTCCATCTTCCCAATTATCCCTGATTTGATTCTATAGATCATTAGACTGATATTTAACTGACATATTCTTTAAATACAATCCAACATTTATAAAATAATCTCAAACAAAAGTCATGGCATGTTTATCTACGAAATGGTATTATATAAACTTGGTAGAAGGGTAGGCGAAATGGGGACTTTGTGTATATGCAGGCAAATGCAAAAGAAAATAAGCCAAAAAATATTTTTACTATGCATTGAAATTGCGCAATTGCACCGGAACCCCTGTTCCATAGCATTATTGAGAACAAGGCTGACCCTCACAATGGATCATATCATACTTCAGATATCTCAACATAGATGGGCAGAACAGTAGGAGCTGAAATATTGACATAAGAGCCCTCCCTTTTCAAACCAACTACACCACGGTTTCATGAAAGAAAAAGAAGTTGGGAAAAGAAGATAATGCTGGTGAGCAGTCACAAACAATTTGCCAATGTAAAGAACAGGGTAGGAAATTGCACAATGCTGAAACATTAGGACATAATGAAAGTGATGCATTTAGTTGCATGTCATCAATGTAAGAGGCCTCTGCTGATTAATTCTCAAAGCATTTTCAGATAAGATTTTGGAATTTTTCTTCTTTCATCACATACTTTTGGATCAGGGCATTGTTATTGATATTATTGTAGATTTTCTTGGACCATTTTCTTTGTCACATGGAATCTTACTTACAGTACCATGTGCTGACACCGGAAGCATTTCACTGTATCTCCTTCCTTTCCTCCCATGAGGGGAAAACAAGTATCTTCATGTTCGATTAAGAGTATGAGCGTTCATTTCAGACCTACACTTCTATGTTCTTTTTGTAAATTCTTTTTTGTTTTCCATGCTCCAATTTCAACAAATACATGAAATTGCTGCAATTGTGCCAGTGACCTTTGCATATACGACTTAAAACCCTATTTCATACTTCAAAACTTAGCTTCATAAACCACTGCATGTAGGAAGCCCAAAATTAGCTTCTGTGTAACCTACAAAATATGCCCGTCATTTCAAATATACAACAGCTTAAACCTCACCTCATCCTTTTAGAAACTATAGATTCATATGTTCATCGCCTCCCTAATTGCTGTCTAGGAAGCCCCAATATTATCTTCTCAAAGTTCATTTTGTGGAAACAAAGCCATTCCATCTACCTTCCATTTTGAATTTTCTTTTATTATTTTGTAAAATTGTTTTGAACGATTGAGAGAGACAGAAACCGCTAACATTTTTTGAAGTGTGGAATAATCATATAGTAAGTAAAATCCAATCATTAGAACTCAGGAAAATTTTATCAACATGGAAGCATGCACTATTTTCATATTATAGATCTACCAGCAATATTTTCATAGGTCATAGAGTGTAAAGAACATACCAAGAAGGGTGTACAAAGAAGCTACTTCACTAGGAACATTCAGCATTCAACTAAATTGAATAAGACAAAATGACTGTAACCAGAATATAACAACGGGCACACACCTAGGTGGGCTCATGGGAGCCCATGCTCGATTAGCCATGGGCGTTCTCATACCGTCATGTATTGGAGTTGCTGTAGAAAAGAAAAGGTGAGAATAAAGAAATACCAATAAGCATTGCCAATTTTACAGCAAACTCAAAGTAGGGGAAATGGGCTTATGCAAAGGTGCTCATCTAAAGTTAATACTAAATGTAGGATTAAAAGACATGCAGTTTTTTCTTCTTCTTTCCCCCTTAAGCCAGGCTATGGACAAAGGGTCACGAAGGAGCAAGGACTAAGCCATCTGTACACTATTTTTGATTCGTAGAGGAGCTTAGAAGAAGGGTTATACTTGAAAGAGCAAAAAATAAACCCATGGGGTGATTTACAAGCTCTAGCGCAGGTTAAGAGATGTTCCGAGGGATGTGAGTTTTCCAACCCTCCTTGAGCAGGGATTTAACATTAACAGGCTTCTTTTTTTTCTTTCTTTACGCTTAATGCCAACGGACGTGCATGAGTTAAACTATCTTGACCCTACTTTGACCCATTGCCAAAAATGTCCGCTAAGAAATGTGGCAAGAAGCAAATACACCATTACCTAGTTAATGTGATAATGCATGAAGGGAAGAATAAGGTTTCATGCATTTAAAGTTAAAGAATCAGAAATTACTTCAAAAAAAATCCAAGAAAGGTGACATGAGAACAAACCTCCAGGATCTCTCATTGGCGTCTGATAAGGATGCAGTGGAGTCCGTGATGGGTGCATCGGTGTCTCACTCCCCATACCGTATCGATGTGTCTCACTAATAGAGAGTAGTTAATGATTAGTCTCAAATCAAATTCTTTTTTTTTTTTTTTTTTGTTTGGGGGGGGGGGGGGGGGGGGGGGGGGGAAGCTAAGAAAAAGGTATGTATTATACCGGAATGGAGTTGCGGGAACAGCACCATCAGCTATATCATTCTTATTAACTACACAATAACAAGATGTCAATAAATAATATCAAATGCAAAGAGATATACTGGTGGCGGTGGCTGGTGTTGGGGGCAGGAGAGGAAGAGGTGGGGTAGGAACAGGGATACTACCTGTAACGACTTTCATCTGCGAATCCAATTCAATGCGCACCAGAACACCTGTGACTTCTTTCACGCGGCCACGATATCCCTTCAAGGGACCAGAACGAATTTTGATAGTTCTACCAACTAATGGATCATGCCCTCTTCCACCCCTAAATTTTCCACCAGCTATACGAAATTCATCAATCAAACAAATTCAAAATAAATTAGCGCATAAAATTTATTTTAAGTACAGTGTGACAATATAATACAAATCACATAAAGCTGCATTAAATAGTAACAAGCATACATTCTGTATGTGGCCCTCTAGGTGGTCTTCCAGGAGACTGAGACTGAAGAAATGGAGACCTCAAGTTAGCCAGTCTTGAGTCTAAGGGGTTCAGAGCCTGCATTCAGATAACCGAACATTAGTTTGTGGCACCCAAAATTTCTAAGCTAGGATCTGAGATGGAGAGCATTTGAGGCATACTCTTTTGTTGTCATGATGCCCTTGTGATCCACCAACAACTATACAGGACTGAGCTCTCACACAAATAAACCCAGCATGCTCTAAGTGATGGCGATCATAGATGAACAAGATTCCTCTATGTATGTGTTCAACAGGGCCTTGCTTTCCCTAGATAAGGATAACAAAATGAATGGTTTCAGGAGGTGATGCATCAAGAATTTAAGTAGATAAACCATAAAATTATAACTCCAGACTTCACCTTACATGCTCCGTCTAAAACCCTCACAATATCCTTTGGAGACACTAGGTTCTTATAATGATCTTGGGCATTCGCCCGTCTTTCAATTTTGCTTTTAATTTCTCGCAATTTGACATGCACAACCGCAGGCCTATCCGGGACCCCTTTGAGTACCTATTAGACACATGAAATGAATGGAAAGAAAGAAATACAGAAAGCATTACCTTCACTAAATACTCCATCCCTACCTGAAATGCATCACTTTCCACACGTATAATCACACCAAAAGACATATTGCTGCAAAATGTGTCAATAGATTGTAAGAAAGCAACAATAGAAAGGTCTAGATCTCCCTTGCAGAAGGAAAATAGCAACACGCGATACGAAAAACTTACTCCAGCAGCACGAGATCATGCAACTCATAATCCCCAATTCTGGTGATTCCTGTAGTAACTTCAGAACTCTCCACAACATTATCTGCAAAAACTCGAATCTGCAGAACAGAGAAGCTAGTAAAACCACTGCATGTGCAGAACTCTGTCAATCTGTACTCACGGCATCACTTACATCTTCTTTAGTAGTGTCTGATAAGATGATCAGGACATGCCCTTCAACCTTTACAACCATACCGGTTGCACCTTCTTGAACACCAGAAACCACTTTCACATGGTCTCCTGGTTTAAAATACTTGCACAGCTCCTTCTCATTGAAAGCCAATGTTTTCTGCAATACATAAACACATGTAACAAAGCACCCATAAAAATAAAATTGATCATGATAATAAGTGCTCAAAGAAGTAATTACCGGCAATCCTTCCATCTTTGGTCTGATATGAACATTCTCCTCCTCTACTTTTTCAACCCAACCCATGAGATTTTTCAGGTCACCTCGAACAACTATAACTGCATCACCCTTCATGAAATGGCCTTTCTTTCTGTTTGCAAATAAAGTAGACAAGCTAGCCATATCACCATCCACATCATCGCCTGGCTTTCGAAATTTCTCCAATTCATCAAAAGTTGGTTGTATGTTTTGAGAACTGATTGATCTCATGGACACCGTTTTATATAAAAATCCATCTTTGAACATCATATTATCTACAGTTTCAAAATATTCTCCAGAATCCCTGTCCCTCCTACGTTCTACACGGATATGCATCTCCCTGGAAAACCATGAACAATGAAGAATGAACGAACTGTTATTTTCTCAGTTACCAAATAAATAGCAATTCCAGCCAGCACAAAAGAGTGGCAGAAGTACCGTGCTTCATCGATGTTGAAGAATCGTGGTGGCAGAACAAATGCCTTCTTTCTTCCAACATCCCTACCTTCCTGAACAATACATAATTGCAAGAGTTAAACCAATAGGGAACAAAATGAATGCTTCATGTGAACTTCAGAATGCAAGAAAAAGATAATAACTGTTACTTCTAAGAACAGGTAGGACTGAATTATTCTTACCAATTTAGCAGCAAGGTGCTGTAAATCAATTCTTGGGATGAGCTTAACTGTCACCTTCTGCCGTACGTTATCAACATCAACAACCTGCAAAAGGAAATATAGAAAGTTGAATAAAGAGAGAATATGTTTCAAAAGAAATTATGCAACATATATACCTTTGCAAGATCTCCTTTATAGACTCCAAGTTTCATGCGAACCCATGTATCCCTTGCAAGATCAGCAGCTTTGCTTTCAACTGACAGTACATCAGTCATTTCTTTTATTGGCACAAGCATTACTTTAGCTGAACTGAATATGTTCCGCAGACCTTTGCAGGCCTGCAAACTCAATACTGGCAATTTAGTGGAGGATCCCCCACAAATATAAGTTATACAAAAGAAATAAATAGAACTAATATATACCTCCTTAACATGGGCTTCTTTGTCAGCTTCAACATATATAAAATTTTTAAGATGATCTAATGCAATTGCAGAACGGATCTGAAGTTCAGGCCTGTCTATATATTTCTGCATGAGGCAGATAGCTGTCTCACGCTCATGACCGATCTGAAATGTATGAGAAGTCAAAAAAACAGTAGGAAAAAGAAACTAACACTGGAAACATTTACGAGCAGCACAAATATAAATTTCCTACCGCACATTTCACCATCCACAACTTTGGATCCTTCACTGATGGCAGAAGAGCTTGTTGCTCAACATCAGTGGCTTCCTCACCATACTCTACATGATTTGATTTTGCATATCTTTCATAAACTTGCCTTTCCATCTCCTCAACATCTTCTTGATCATCACTCAAAAACTTTGAAGGACGGTGTGGTCTTCTAGTTGCTTCTTCCTCTAAATCAGCTCCAGCATCATTTATAAAATCTGCAGTTTGACACAATTGACAGTAAATAGTGGAGACTGGCAGAAATTATCATGTAACATGCTGAACTAGCTGCATTAGACAACAGCGAGTGAAAGTCTCTATCGGACCCTCATTTCAGCCACATATATTGTTCTTGTCCATTCAGCTTCTTACAAGCCCATATCCTTATTGCACTAACAACCGGTGCATGTATACATAAAGGAACAGTAAATGTGTGCATGTCTAAATGATGAACACTGAATTTAAATGTGAAAGCCTGTGCTTGTGAACACAACACTCTGTTGGTACTTAGATATAATACCAAATTTTATAAATAATACAGGTTTTCTCTCGCACTTCTGATTTCTTTGTGGATATCTAATTCAATAACCTTATATAAATTAGGAACCTACCACAAAAGGCAACCTTTAAAATCAAACTTTTGAATAAAAGGGGGTGAGAAGTTTATTAAATCTGTCTAGATTATGAAGAAAATTAATCTAGACAAACTAAAAGCATGAAGCGCTACATATTTCCTCTGTTGCATCCTTTCTTCAAACAGCATAAATCTGTATAATTTATCAGCATACAGGGATTAACAAAGCAAATTAAGTTAATGAATTAGAATCTGAGGTTTTTTTATAGGATATAAGTTGGATGAGAACAAAGGCATTATTTGTGAGAACTATTGAGGCGAAGAAATAGCTCTCCCGACTCATTTTTCCTCCCTGCCTCTCTAATTTTCCTCCTTTCTAAATAACTTTTAGATATGAGCCAAGGATAAAACTTGGAAGTGAACGGATGATTGATTCCATAAATCAAGGATTGGGCAAAAAGTACTTAGGAGTTGGTTAATTCTAGAGGGGGAAAATAACATAAGTGCGCATTGCTCATTACCTTTTGACCCATTCTCATTTCCTGTTTGTTGTGCACATCATAGAGCATCATAGAGTATTAATTCAGAGTCATGGTCAGAGATTTGTCAAGAATAATGAATCACAGAACACTAATCATTGATAACTGAGTATCAATTAACAACGCCCTCTACCCCACCCCTCCTCTTCCGCTCCTCCAAATTGCCAATTTTATCAATTAAATTCTCAATTATAGCCGGCACTGACATCAAAAAGATCCTAGCTTTCAAACTGTTATCAGTAATGTGAATTGATGCTACTCAATCAATCTCCTCGGCCATTCTTCCTTTCCCTGTCTATTTTTTTTCTAATTAACTTCCCTTGAAGGAAAAAAAATATGTCCTATTCCGAAATTCCAAAAGCCTATCAAAACAAATTTAAAACACACACCAAAATAATATACTGTCAGGAATCAGGGGAAAATTAGAAATCATGCAACTAATGAATTTATTAGTGGAGAGGATTAAAACCCTAGCTTTCAGCTATTATGATTACAGTTCCAATTAGAATCAATCGGACCTTCCCCAACCCTCTCATTTTTTTTTGCCTTGCACTAACGAAGCCCTAAATCGTCAAATTTCAACAAATACGTCGATATAATCAATGAAAATCGGCCAATTGACCAAATTTAAAGGGCCAAAATCCCTAAAAAGCAACAGAACTTACCGTCTTCTCCTTCCTCGTCCTCGTCCTCCTCTTCATCGCTGTCGACTATCGCTTCCTCATCAAAGAAGTGTTTCGCCTTATCCTTCTTCCTCTTCTTATTCCTCCGCTCTCCCCCGTATTCCTCATCATCTTCGTCCTCCTCCTCTTCATCCTCCTCATCGTCCTCCACCGCCGCGTCGTCAATGAAATCAG
Organism: Agave tequilana; assembly: GCA_038442645.1. Lineage (NCBI taxonomy): Eukaryota > Viridiplantae > Streptophyta > Magnoliopsida > Asparagales > Asparagaceae > Agave > Agave tequilana. The sequence goes on along the minus strand of JAVJIF010004009.1, from coordinate 19,006 downwards.
ATCTTCCCCTCTTCCTCTCAGCCTTGCCTCTGTACTCCTCCTCCTCCTCCTCCTCGTCAAGATCTTCCTCCTCCTCGTCGTTGAACTCCTCGTCGTCGTCTCTGCGGCCGCGAGCCATTGCTATAGAACAAAGAAAATCCTAGAAAATCATAAACCTAGAAAATCTTAAACACGGGAGAGGACGGAGAGAAAAAGAACGGAACGATAGAAGAAAACAGATTTGCTGGTTCGCGGGGCAGCAGGGTTCGCCCCCCATTCTTCATTGCTCCGATCTTTCACTCTATTTACAGGCGTGAGGGGAAGACGTCGGGAAGTGAAACGGGCGGGCGTTCCGTGCCGGCGTGTTGCAGACCGGGCTGGGCCAGGCCCGGGCCCGCCAGCAAATGCCGGGCGGCCCGGCAAGGGCGCTGTCTTCCTAAGAGGGACTCGGGGCACCGCCAGATGACCCAACCGGGCTGCGCCGGGTCGTATTTTTTATAAAAAAAAATCATGTATTATACTTCTAAAAAATTAAAAATCTAAAAGAAACTCTCATAAATTTGAACAAAATTGATACAATTTGAAAATTGTGAATTTATTTATTTTATTAACAATCTAATAAATTGGATAAATTGATATAGATACAAATGAATAATATAGATAAAAAAATAAAATTACAAATATAGTATATAAATTGAAATTGAAATTTAAATTGATACGAATACAAATACAAAAGATCTTCATTTCTTCACTCATATTCTTGAGATTCTTTAATGATTTCATCTACTGTTTTATTTTGACTTCTCGTCACCTCATCGAGCCAATTCTTCCGGCAGATGCTCATCTCAACGGTTTTGTGACGCCGGGCGGTTCTTTGTATCAGTCAGCACTTGTATAGTTGTACTAAAAGTAGATTCTGAAGTTACAATAGAGGCAGGAGCGGTTAGTAATTGCGCGCTATGATGAAAAGCACAGGTTAGTAAATCACTTGAGAACTTGAGAGCTTTAGAATTCGAGAATTTAAGAGATTTTTTAGAGAATTTTAGAGAATTTTTTGGTGATGAAATGAAGTAGGGAAGAGCGGGGTATTTATAGAGGGGAAAAAGAGTTAAATGTAGTTTTTTTTTGCAAAAAAAAAAAAAAAATTTCAGCCACAATACCGTTAGGGAGGTTTTGCAAAAAAATTTACAAAAAAAACCCACAACGCTAATTTTTGAGTCAATATAGCCATTTGTGGGGGTTTTGTAAAAAAAACATTACACCCTAAATTTGGCCCAACGGCCTTTAAAAGAGTCATTCCGAGCCAGCCCGGCCCGGCCGTAGGCCATGGGCCATGATCTCCAAACTCACGACGCCCCCGTTTTGGGGACGGGCTTGAAACGAGATACGGGCCGGGGCCGTGCGGGCCGGTGGGCTGGCCTGGGCCCGTTCGTGCCCCTAGTCAAGATAAGAAGCGAAGTAGTCAGTTGGAAGCGGGTCAGGTCAATTCGCATCCGATAGTAAATCCGGAATCCGTTGTTTTAATCGAATCTGACCTGCTTTCGTAATTGGATCTCGTTTGCGTTAAAAAACTTTCCCCCGACTTTGAGGACAGCACCTAACCGAATCCGGGTTGGATTGTAGTTGGTTCCACAACCTTCAACGTTTGGAGTCGGATGTGTACAAAACAGTAACCCAAACCCTGTTCAAGGAAAATCATGATCGAATTAAGTTTATGTGGTAGTGATTTTCCGCCACAAGTGATTGGACGGTCGATTCTCACCTCAAGCAAGAACACGTACGGAGGTGTATGTAAAACAACACAATTATATAAAAAAGAGAGAGACGCAGGATTTTACGTGAAAACGCTTAATTGGAAAAAATCACGGGGAGAAGGAGAAGCTTCACTATAATTCCTCAGGTCACAGGATTGTGTTCGGTGTCTCAGAGTTGGAGATGGTTCAAGATCCTGCTAAAACCAGTCATCCTCTCTTCGTTCGAAAATGAGGTTCTCTTATACTCGAATGTGCAGATGGTGCAGGCGAAATCTTAGTAATTGTACGATTTGCACATGTCGATTTGTTGTAACGGCCGCGATCAATGGCGCTGGCCTGTTGAGATTGCATGCAGGAAAATCCACCGTTGTCAATAGTTGTCCGTGCCGAATGACATTACATGCTATGAACGTGGAGAAAAATAAGCGAGTGTAACAATCGCGGAGATCGATGGTGAATGATTGTTAGAGCGGTTTTGGCTCAGAACTGAAGTCTTCAGAACATGGAAAACTTTGGAGCGGAGATGATATGGAGGAGTTTAGAAATATCAGGGACTTTGAAGGAGAGATTTGATATTCCTCGGAGGCTTGGAAGGTAAGAAACATGTGTCGCCATCTTAGATGAGTCAGATTTTCACCACTACAATTTATAATTGTAATTATTGTTATAAAGTATTTACAAGATATTATGAGATAGTTAGTTTGAAAAAAATATTATTTATTATTAACTTTTTTATAAAGCTATGAGAAGTGTTCGGTCTCTCTCTCTCTCTCTAGTAATTTAGCTATTATAAAATAGTACTAGAATGGTCGAGATTTTGATATTCTTGGTTATAGAAATAGAGTACACGGGAAAATAGAAATATTTGAAAACTTTGTAAGTTAGCGTGATTAGTATCTAATTAGTGATTTAATTAATGAATATGATATTTGATTTTACTAATCAATAGGTTATATGTCTATTATTTTGTGAATTTGTCAATTTAATTCCCTTTGTTAAGTAGTGCATTGTAAAATTTTCCAATAATAAGTGCTTCTAGTTTAAGACACGATCAACCTACTTTAGTGTATTATTGATTTTAAAACGAATCTTAAATAGAGCTTTAAAATGCTCGCAGAGGCATTGGGCCAAACTGGTGTAAATTTAAAGAACGGAAGCAGTCATTACAATTTGATGCAGCAAAGACCTTAAAATTGTGGTTTTAAAGAAACAAAAATACAAAAAATTGTCATACATGCATATTTTGCATGCAATGCGGTGTAAAAGTATATACACAAATATGCAGATATTTTGTTTTTGCAATGTCTGAATATTCCTTCATGGCTGACAAATATCGGTTCAAACACCGAGGTATGGGGGGGGGGGGGGGGGGGGCATCGCCCCATCCTTTTTCTCCCTCTCTCATCTTTTTCCTTTTTCTTCATCTCGCAGCTCCTCCCTCCTTTCTCCTCCTCCTTTTTCTCCCCTCTCATCTTTCTCCTTTTTTCTCCTCTCTCAGTTCCTCTTTTCTTTCTCCTCCTCCTTCTTCTCTCCTCTCATAGTTCTCCTGGCCGATCAGTCAATTTTCTACCGACAGCAGCGGTATACTAATTATGCTCCTGCGTTACAAAATGTAAATGAAGTGTTTATTTCAAAGGATGAAGATAATAGAATAGCAAAAAAGATATCTACCATGTCAAATAATTTATAGTTAGGAATGTGCAAACTCAAAGTTACAAATTTCAAAAGTCAACAGTCAATTAACTTGAGAATACTTAGTTAGGAAGTAATAGAATTTTCTTATTTTGCGACAAACTATTAGTTAGAGAGAGTAATACCAAGTAAGCACTAAATTATGAGAGACTTATATTCAAATATTATATTCAAATATGATATTGTAAGAGACTCATATCCAATAAAAGATTTATTAGAGACCTAAATACTAAAAGTCCTATTACATATTAGAATGCTAGTTCTATCAAGCCTGCACATTTAGGCAGAGTAAAGTTAAAGAGTTAGCATGAGTTAGAATCAGTACCTCAGTTTTGAAAGAAACCAAGCTAAAAGAAAATCAAATCATGAAGAGTAAATTCTTTTTAATTTATAAGACATCTTTATAATTCAAGTAAATTCTTTATAATTTCCCAAGGAAAGGTCAAAATGAAATGCCAAGATCACGTACCAGAATCTCGACACGCTGACAATCCAAACACTACCCTCCCCTTTTTCCAAATACAATTAATGGAAAATAAAATTCAATCTTATACTCATGTATCAAACTAAGGTTACACTAATGAACATTGTTGCAGGCAGCCGCATTAGAAAAGAACAAACTGATCAAACTTTATAATCATACAAATTCCATGTGACAAGTGTTGCAGCCTTTTTCCGACCCTCTTTGTAACCAAAATGTACTTACATTTACAACTTTAAGCATAAATAAACACAGCTCTGCTTACAAGATCAGCTCTCATCTTCAAATTATAGGCTATGCATACAGTACAACAGTCAGACTTGGGACCAGTTTTTTCTCAGGCCGGACCCAATCCATTATACCGAGGTCGAAAAAAACCCTATCATCTTCTTTCGCTGAGATAGTGAGTGAGATATGAAACACACAATTTGCTCATGGTAGCAGAGTGGCAATGTATCCCATGTACTATATTGCTAATTTAGCAAGGCTGCTCATTTCCAATATTTTGACTTCATACTTGTCATCAAGCTTCGCAATACCATCAATACCAATGAGCTTCTCTGTCAACCCTCTCTGTCCGCCGCTTGTGATTTTGATCTTGTCAGATTTCTTGGGTCTCGCAGCCTCCAACTCTCCTTGAAGGACTCTCACTGCCTCCTCATCCCCGCTGATCCAAGAACGGAACGATAAGACCCATCCTGAAAAGAAAACAAAGGCTGATGTCACCCGAGAACATCAGAGCATCCCGGTGAGCTCTTGAGCAAGTAAAGTAACGAAGGGGACACACTTACCATCATCACCTCCCGAACAACTCCAATATGTGGGTCGGCCTTGTAACGCTCACCAAAATGTCAGGCTGTGCATCACCCGGTTGCCATCCCCTTCCCCGCCTGTCCATACAGAATACTCATTGTTATCAATGTGCGGATTTTTATTCCTACAGTAGTAGCTAGCCAAACTTGGAATTTGAGCTAAAGTATGACTGTAGACATTCTGAATTTTGAATATGGCTAAAGTGTAAACATGATAACTAAAATATGAAATCATCATATTTGACCCAAACAAGTCAGAACCTAAAGTCGTCATCAAAATAGAGGAAATGGTTCCCAAAGTATGTTCATATCCCTCAATGCAATAAAAGAAACACTGCAAATTTTTGGACATGTTATAATTCTGATTATGCATCAGGATGATGAACAATTTGCATTAGGTTGATTAGTTTATCATTAGGTTGCTCAATTTAGCCAGTGTCCATGTTGAAACACAGTAATAAAATTCAGGCAATAGCATGGAAAGTGTGATACCATCAAAAGAGAAGTTAAGAACCGTCTACTATCGCTTTTCCCCGGAAAAAAAAAGTCTTTGTCACCTTACAGAGCCCCAAAAAGATATATTTTGAACATATAAAGAAATAAAAATTACATTAATGTACATGCATTGCTGATGAACACAAGTCAAAAAAAATATTGATATAATGTCTTACAAGCAACACTGGTTATATACATTATCACATAACATCTTCTATCTAATGACATTCGAACTTACGTGGTTGTCATTAATTTTAAATCTTTCAATACCAGAAGAACAACATACCCCAGCAGTCAAAATGAAAATGGATGCATCTTAAATTTAGTTATCTGGATCCATAAGATAGCTATAATTCATACAAATACTTGGGTAATAGACATCAGCTGCTTCATCAAACAGATGGTGCTCAATATTGAAAACTCAAAAGTGCTTGCAGGTTACAAGCTAGTTGATTGACAAGCAGTCTTTAACCACACTATTTGACCATCCCTTCACACCCCATAGTACTATACATGCTGAGGTACTAACCTCAATATCCAAAAAGAAACATAAGCATGTTCAGAATTCATTGTGTGTAGCAAACATGTTACCTTTTTTTTACAGGACTGAAGACACCAGAAGCTCTATAAACTGTAGAACATGTTGCTTTTTACTCTCCCCCAAACCCAACTGAGTCTGTTTGGTTGTCGTAATTGGCCGTAATTCGTAAGTCGTAATTGGTAAAGTCTTTTACAGTTGTAAATGAGTTATATGCATGTAAGTTTTACGGTGCTTGGTTGGTAATATAAAATTGTAAGTGAGAAAGTGTATTGTATTTTACGGTGTTTGGTTATTGTAATGTGTAAGTCATAAGTAAAAAATTGACCACAAAATTAACTATTTGATAATTTAAAAAGTTTTAATATTGCAAATAAATATTAAAAATGCTAAATATTAAAAAATTTTAATATTAACATAAAAAAATAATACAAATTTGCATGACCACATAATTAACTGAAATTGGGCTGTAAGTGAGTGGTAATTAGATTGCAAGTGAGTAGTAATTGAGCTGCGTAAGTTTTTTACGAATTACGCTCCAAACAAACGCCGTAGTTGTAATTGGGTTGTAAGTCATTTACGAATTACGGACTTTTACGATTTTTACGATGAAACAAACGGCCCAGGTTGGAATGTATTGTACTGGTAATATTAACAAATTACCTTTTAGGGAGTTTCTACTTTCTACATTTCAGATGGACAGCAAGTTAGCTGTCAGCAACAAAGTTAACTTGTAGGAGGGGGCATAACCACAAGAATCTCCCAAATTTCTTTCAAAAGAAAAGTTGCTTAACAGTAATATCAGGAAAAAGCTCGTAACTTGGGTTCACAATAAATACAGTTCATAAAAATGTATTACAACACATTATTTCTTAAAATAGGAAAGGAATAGTAAAATAACTGAATGTAATACTATCATACTGCAATTATGCAACAGCCTGCTGTTGACACTCTAAAAAAGACAAGATTCTGACTGGCCTGAACAATGTCTAAACTTGTTGACATTTACAAAAGACAAGTGAAAGATAGGCTAATTGGTCCGAACAATGTCTAAACTTGTTGACATTTACAAAAGACAAGCGATAGACAAGCTGACGACCAGTTCTGTACTTGTTGACATTTACAAAAGACAAGCAACAGATAAGCTGACGACCAGTTTTCACCCATTTCCGAGGGACAAGGAAGCAACTTGGACTCTACTGATCAGACAGTAAGCCCAGATTGTCTCTAAACAGACCTCAGCAGGTCTAAGATGCTAGCACTTAGCATCACATGAGCCCAAAGAGACAGCCTCGCTTGAGAGGCTAAGATCATCCAACTTCGCCTTGAAGCCATTCACAGCTCCGCCAGGAAGCTAATTTATAGCTTCGCCTGAAGTACTCAGTTAACTCCGCAGAGAGTTAGCTTCGCTTGAAGCAGAAGGATGTTCGGTAGCTTCGCCACAGACGATATCTAGCTCCGCTGAAGAGCTGTCTTCTGACTTCGCCACATGCGCCTTCCAGTTCCGCTGTGAGCTCAACGCGGCAGCTCCGCTGCGGGTCCGTCATGGTCAACCTTTAACCAATTAAATCTCCAAATGAGATTAAATCTATTCAGATTAAAGATCAAATCCAATCAAGATCAAATCTGAGATCAAATTTGGTAGTTGATTGCCATAATCTCTTGACTCTCCTAAAACGAGTAAGGATCAAGGGAGTTCTTCCAACTATATGGAAAGGATCAAAACAAATCAGGAGACCGATCTACCTGCTACTTTTGGCTTCGCAGAAGCTGATTCTAGCCTCGCAGCAAGGCTACTTTCTTTCCATATTTAAACAGATTTGATTCAATCTGTTTCTATATTTTCAAGGGACAATTATACCTCTCTGCTCTCCCTATAAATAGCCCACCAGGGGCACAAGGAGAGGACACATGCGATACGCTCCAGAGAGACGGCAGACTTCTCAAGAGGACGCACCGCGCACAAACAGAGATATAGTCTCTTGCTTCCAAGAATTCAGAGACTCTATCAGGGTGCTGATACCCTAATACCTTCCTTCCTCTCAAGGAATTTCCGGAACCAGGCGAGAAGGAATTCCTAAGCGAAGGCGGTTTTGAGAAGCAACAATAAGGTTCTACCAACCTTTCGTTCTCCGATTCCCCGAACTAGGCGAGAAGGGAATCTCATCGCTCGCATCGTCAAAGGGACAAAGTGGTCGCGCGCTGACCAGACTCCTATCGGCACACTTCTCCAGAATCTCAGAGGAGATCTACTTGTAATCTTTTGTGTTACTTGTAATATAGCTCCTCGACCCTTTTTTGTAAGTTTTCCCCGTTTGCAAATCAATGGAAAATAAGATGGCGACTCAGTTGGGGATGATATTCTCCACTGTTGAGAATCAAGTATCGCAATGCGACGAACAGACCTTCGGGTCTATCTCTGAATTCAGGAAAGCCGGTGCAGCCAGAGCCTCTCTGGCTAAATCTTCAATGCGAGTCTCTGCGGAGGCAAATAAGGCTCCCTGCGAGCCTGCTGCGGTTCTCTGGCGCAACAAGAAAACACGCCCGCAGTCCAAGTCCAGCACTTTAGAGAACCTAGTCATCCACTTCGACCAGGAAAAATATGAAAGAAGTCCTCTCTGGGGGTGGTCTAATGTTTCGCGCGCGGAAACATAGAAAGGTCTCCATGACCAGGGTTTCAGAACAGAAATTAGGAGCAGAATTCTGCCAACACCCCTCAGCCTCGCATGTGGCTAGTCAGGTTCCTTGCGAACCCAAGTCTCCCTTGTCAAAACAGATGTGGAGAGCAAAGCAGAAGGCTCTGAATAAAGCCTCAGGCGTAGTTACGCCACAAGTGCGTCTCTCTCGTGAAGAAAAAGGCAAGATGCCTGTCTGCTCCAATAATGCTGCCAGCCGCGAAGTTACAGCGGCGACCATACCTTCGCCCAACTCAAGATCAACAACTCGCACCAGCCTCGCTCTCATGAACGAAGCTACTATATCTCAGCGTATGCATGACGTTCGCAGCAGCATAGCGGATAAAACACCATAGCGTGCTTCGTTCCCCAGTTCTTCAATCGCTAAGCTCGCGCTTTGTGGCGGAGCTAAGGGATTGTCCCTAAGTGCTGATAGTGTTGCTTATGTAGCTTCAGCGCCCGAGGGCGTTCCAAAGCTTTTAGCCGCGAAGTTAGAGCCAAAGCACTATTTAAGGCTAATCGCCTTCGCAGCAGCATAGCGGATAAAGCACCACAGCGTGCTTCGTTCCCCAGTTCTGCAAGCGCTCAGCTCGCGCTTTGTGGCGGACCTAAGGGATTGTCCCTAAGTGCTGATAGCGTTGCTTATGCAGCTTCAGCGCCCAAGGGCGTTTCCAAGGTTCTTAGCCGCGAAGCTAGAACTGAAGAATTATTCAGTGCTAATCCCCTCTGCGGGGATAAAAGGAGCAGGACATCGTCCTACGCGCGATCCAAAAGAGCCTCTGTGCTGGATCATTTAGGCCCATCTGAGTCTGACTTGCGAGAATTCTTGACAAACAAACGGAAGTCGGAATCTTTCCGAACTACTCCCTGTTGTCAACAAGTGAGATGTCAGCTGGTGACAGTCCACTAAGTCCATTGCCGCTAGGACCAATCCTCGCCACTTCTCCAGACCGACGATCAGTTTTCGATCGGTTGACGGCGCAAGCTTCGATGAAGCATCGCAAAAGGAGCGTATCGCAAGATCTACCCTCTGCATCCGTTAACATGACCGGAAGAGGACGAGAGCTGCGCAGGGGCAGACAAGCGTCCGGCGACACTCCCTACAGTTCCCCAGATCCAGATTACAGCCCAGGCTTAGGCAGAGTCTTGTGCATGAAGAGGGTGTCTTCCAAAACACCAGATCTAGGGTTGCGATACCCTACAGTTATGAACGGCCTTCGTCCTCAATGGCAGTAGCCTCGCCGGAACTAAAGGGAGGTCAGTCCAATCATCTGATGAAGAGGATGAAGATAGCGAGTATGCCTCCTCGGCGACAGTCAGCTCAGTGCGAACAGACAGAGCATCAGTAAACATGGCTAATAATGGTAACGACGACCTTCGGCGACGCTTGGAAGCTCAGGAGCAAACTTCCAAAACCCAGCAAGAAGCTCTGGACAACATTCAACAGATGCTCGCTCAACTCCTCAATAACCGAATAACAATGATACCGGGAGCAACCATGATGAGGAAAAACATCTTAGCAATGACCAGCCAAAGACAGAAAAGTCCAAGGAGGGTTCTTCTTTAGACGCTGAAGTCTTTAAGGGCCTCTAAGCTCAAATCGCATCTCTAACTTAGAGGGATGAATTAAAGAAAGTAGGGACAGTCCGTCCTTACCCGCTGGAGTGGGATTCAGTGCCATACCCACCAAAGTTCAAATCGCCGACGTTACACACGTACGATGGTAAAAGCTCGCCAAACCAGCACATCTACTATTTCCGGTCTCAGACCGGTAATGTTATAGACAATAATGCCATCATGGCCAGGCTGTTCATTGGCACCTTAAAGGGGGTAGCATTTGACTGGTTCTGAAGTCTCCCTCCGGACTCTGTCAATTCCTGGATCGACCTCGAAACCCGATTCCTTTCTCGTTTCTATGAGGACGATATCGAGGTAACCATGGACAAGCTCCTCTCCACCGTGCAGAAGAAGGGCGAATCTGTCCGCGACTACATTGAGCGATTCAGAAACTTGTCTTTGATGTGCCAGCAGGGATGCCATTACCCATGCTCTTACAGACGTACAGGCACAACTTCTTAGACCAAGTAGAGGTTCGCATGGGGGCTGTCAAAGCCCATACTTGGAAAGAACTGGTCGAACAAGCTGAGATAGCCGAAAAGTCGGCTAAAAAGTTCGGACCATCCACCCCTAAGGCCAAATGGGGTATGAACAACAAAGGACGTGACGACATGGCGCAGTCTTCCCAAGCTAAAGGGAAGGAGACTATGTCTGTTGAATTGTCAGGGGATGCTCAGTCGAAGGCCAAGAAGAGCGGCTTCAATAATCAGAAGTCTAGGTTTCCTCCAAAACAGTACTCCTTCAGAGACGATCAGGTGGCCACAATATTCCATTTACTCCACAAAGGGAATAAAATGAAGCTACCAGAGGCTCGACGTCCCAATGAGATAGGACGCACGAACGATCCCAAATACTGTCTCTACCACAGGATGATTCACCATCCTACCGACAAGTGCTTTGTCCTCAAGGACAGAATTCAAGCCTTGATCGACGCTGGAGTCTTGACATTGAAGACAGAACAGAAGAAAGTCACTGCCAATATGGTGACCCTCGAGTTCGGCAAAAACCCAAAGATCACAGTTCCGACGGGACTTATCCAGTCCCTGCCCCACGGCTGGAAGTCAAACATCCTGCGGCTAAAGCTCAAGATAATAGAGGTCTTGTTCCCTTGACATTGGAGACAAGGGAAGTCATGTGGATACACCCAGACATTGTCCAAGACGTACAGTGCGATTCAAAGAAGTCCAAGTCAAAGGGCAAATCTTGCAATGTCATCTCCATCCTGCCAGACGATGACAATCTTACGTCAGCTTCTCTCAGCGATTCTGAAGAAGAAAAGCACGCTTGCGCAACGCAAGCTGATGTACCTCAGCCGACGGGTACTCGATCCGGAAAATCATACTTAAAACAGTATGAGAAAGCTACTGACGAGATACAACAGCAAACGACGTCAGTACAAGTACCAGCATCCGCTTCGATTCCAACCAAGGGGAGGAAAAGCCCAAAGAAGTCCGTTTGACCATGTCCTGAAGAAGCCTTCAGGCCCAGGGCTTGACACGCCTTTCGTTTTGACATATTGGCCCAGCTCGCTAATATCCCGGCTCGTATTACTATACACGAGCTACTTCGTCTATCAAAAGAGACAAGAGAAGCACTCAGGGATGCCCTGGCTAATCCAGAATCATTCCTGACATATATGCCAGAGACCCCTAAAGATGACGCTCACTCTCCGTGCCCTGAATGTCATCATGCACAATCAAAGGTGCCCGCTATTACCTTCACAGCGAAAGATATGCTTCTCAAGGATAACAAGCACGATCGACCTCTGTACTACACCGGATACATCGGTTCAACATGCATTGAAAGGGTACAAGTTGATCCGAGGTCTGCACTCAGCATCATCCCCAAAAGGCTCCTCTACTTTCTCGGTATACCACTATATAGGTTGTCCGCAACCACTAGTACTATATACGATTTTAATGCGGGAGCAGTCATCCACTTGGGAAAATTCGACTCCGTTGCCAAATCAAGAGCCTGAAGTCAGAAGTGACTTGCTATGTCATTGACGCTGACACATCATACAACTTGCTGCTAGGATGACCGTGGATTCACGCCAACTGGATCGTTCCCTCCACGCTGTATCAGTACTTCAAATATGTCGAAGACGACGCGACAGTACAACTGTCTTCGCTGAGAAGCAACCATTCAAAGGGTGAAAAATCACTTCACTGACGCTTTCCCGTATCAAGAGACCGGTGAAGCATCCAAAGAACCATTGCCAGATGATGATGATAGTGGTAATGAAGCAGATTCAGAATCTGAAGCTGACATGCCAGCCATTTTGATTGGCGAACCAATTATAGCATGTCTTAATAACCTCCAATATAACACTCCTTCTGAAGATGAGGTGAATGGGTAATTAATGATAATATTTCTTTTGATTATCCTGCAAGTATTGGGTTTGAATCCATCACGGATAGTTCTCTGCACATGCCTTTACATAGACCGAGTACATCCGGTACACCCGTGGAGTCTATAGAAGGGGCCGCTTTAGTGATCCCTCCATCCAAAGAAGGTCAATCACCGATAATTTTCGGTAGAACACAACCACGAGGGTCCACAGCCACATGTTCAAGTTCAGACTCGGACACCCCACAATTCTTCCATTACGCACGACCATTACACCATATTATGAAGAAAATGGGGTACGACCTAAAGCATGGGGAAGGCCTGAATTTCGGAAAAGGAAGGCGTAGTTTGTTGCGTAACTTTGTGCCAAAAGGGAAACCTACAAACTACTATGATAATACACGCAGGGGGTGGGGATACGTTACACCCACATCGCCAGTAACGGTTCAATGCAAAGACGACGAACCAATTCCATCATATTCCGCCTCTTCTTCCGAATGGGACTCAGATGTCAGCGTGGGAGTGATGTTCGAGAATCTCACTGTTAATATGACTTCAAGCAGTCAATTGGAGCCAGTAGAAGCCACTGATGGAGAATCATGGGCTCAGCAATTAGATCTCCAATGGGAAAAGCGATTCGAACTACGCGACCCACCTACTGAAGACAAGGTGATGCAGGTCAACTTGGGTAGTCAAGATCACCCTAAGCCCTCTTTATAAGTGAAAGCTTATCACTTACAGAAAAGGAAGAATTGATAATACTCGTGAAGGAGTATATAGACGTCTTCGCATGGAACTACGAAGAGATGCCCAGACTTGATCCACAAGTAGCCATCAATCGTCTGAATATCAAACCTGACGCCAAGCCAGTCAAGCAACAGCAACGTCGGTTCTGCCCGAGCATTATGGAGGCTATTGAAACCAAAGTCCATAAGCTCATTGCATGCGGCTTCATAAGGGAGGAACAGCATCCAGATTGGGTTGCTAATATCGTCCCCGTCCTCAAGAAGAACAGGAAGATACAGATCTGCATCGACTACCGTGATCTCAATACAGCCTGTCCTAAAGACGAATTCCCACTGCCCATCACCGATGTCATGATTGACAATACATGTGGATTCGAAAGAATATCTTTTATGGATGGTTTTTCAGGGTACAATTAGATCAAAATGTACCCCGACGACGAGAAGCATACTTCGTTCCGAACACCCTTGGGGGTATACTGCTACATCGTGATGCCCTTCGGGCTGAAGAACGCCGGAGTAACCTATCAGCGGGCAATGAGTACAATTTTCCGCGATCATCTCCGAAAAACGGTAGAATGCTATGTCGACGACATTGCTGTCAAAAGCCGCAACAAGGATGACCATTTCGTGACTTGAGAACGATTTTCGACATAATGCGGGCTCATCAACTGAAAATGAATCCGACAAAATCCTTCTTGGGAGTTTCGAGTGGCAAGTTCCTTGGGTTTATCGTTACATCAAAAGGAATTCATCTTGACCCAGACAAGGTCAAAGCCATTCAGAGCATGCATCTACCGAGGAATCTTAAGAGCTTAGAGGCTTACAAGGCAGACTGGCTTATATTAGAAGATTCATCGCAATCTCTCAGGCCGCTGTCAACCGTTCACCCGACTCATGAAAAAGGGTGCTTCCTTCGTATGGGATCAAGCTTGTCAGGAAGCTTACGAAGACATCAAGAGATATCTCACAAAACCTCCAGTCTTAGTAGCTCCCACAACAGGAAAACCATTCTTGCTTTATGTAAAAGCTATGAATCATTCTCTTGGTGCCCTCCTCGCTCAGAAGGACGACCATGGTCACGAACAGGCCATTTATTATCTGAGCAGGACTCTGATAGGGGCGGAATCTCGCTATAATCCTATCGAGAAGGAGTGCTTAGCTTTTGTCTTTGCTGTTCAGAAGACACGACATTATTTGGTTGGCCAAACCATACATGTCATCTCCAGAGTGAATCCTTTGCGTCTTCTCATGACGAAGCCAGGATCATTGAATTCGAGATTAGCTAAATGGGCGCTTCTTTTGTCTCAATACGACATGATCTTTATCCCTCAAAAGGCGGTTAAGGTCAGGCCCTTGCAGAGTTCTTGGCTGCTCATCCAGTCTCGGAGAACTTAAAACTTCACGACGAGATATTTCGGATGAAGTCTTCGAGTCTAATGTAACTTCAGAGGATGAAGTTTGGCAGATGTTCTTCGATGGAGCATCTTGAATAGGTCCTAAAGGCAGGACCATTGCCGGAGTGGGGGTTGTGTTTATCTCCCCACAGAATCATGTCCTTCCCAGAGCGTTTTCTCTAACAGAATCATGCTCCAACAATGTAGCAGAATACAATGCTCTACTTATTGGCCTTCAGCTCGCCCATGGAATAGGGGTACGCTACCTCGAAGCTTACGGCGATTCAAAACTGATTATCAATCAGGTTAAAGGCGAATATGAGGTCCGTCACAAAGACTTGGTGCCTTATCACACGGTGATCGAATTGGCTAATCTCTTTGAAGGTTTCTACATCGGGCACGTGTCTCGATCTCAGAATACCAAGGCGGACGCTCTTGCTGCATTAGCAACAACACTAGCCCTGCCAGTCAACACCGAGTATCACCTCACAGTGGCAACTCGACACCTTGTATGCTCTAAGCATATGTTAAGAACCCGAGAAGCCTATAATGTCTCGACGGATCTTGAGCCGAGAGATTGGCGATTTCCTTTCATCGACTATGTCTTACATGGTCTGCTGCCAGACGATCCTAAAGAAGCAGCATCTATCAGACGAAGGTCTCTCCGTTTCTACTACGACCCAACTTTGAAGACACTTTACCGTCGTTCATATGACGGTGTCCTTCTCCGTTGCCTTTCTAATTCAGAGGCGCAGAAGTGCTTAAAGAAGCACATGACGGCATTTGCGGAGCTCATCAGTCAGGTCCAAAACTTAAAGACAGGTTGCATAGGCTTGGATACTATTGGCCACCATGATAGCTGATGTCATCCAATATGCACGGAGGTGTAAAGCGTGCTAGATTCATGCGGACTTCATACACCAGCCTCCAGAGTTGCTCCACCAACTGTTGCTTCATGGCCATTTGAAGCATGGGGAATCGATGTCGTAGGGCCAATCAGCCCCTCTTCGACAAAAGACACCGTTTATTCCTGGCAACAACCGATTACTTTTCAAAGTGGGCAGAAGGCATACAACTGGTAGAAGTCAAAACTTCTAACATGTTGAATTTCATCAAACACCATGTCATCCATCGATTTGGTGTCCCTAGGCGGATCATCCATGATAACGGTCCCCAATTCATAAGCCAGGTATTCTATCGGTTCTGCATAAATACCGAATTCAGAATGTGGCTTCAACTGCCTATAATCCCGCCGCTAATGGCTTGGCGGAAGCATTCAATAAAACAATCATCAAGTTACTCAAGAAGTTCGTCTCCTCGAATAAGCGAGATTGGGACGAAAAGCTTGGTGAATGTCTTTGGGCCTACTGAACCACGGTTCGGACCCCTACAGGCAATACGCTTTTTCCCTGGTGTACGGGTGTGAAGCAGTCATTGCATTGAAAATCCAGATGCCCTCATTACGAGTGGCACTGACCACTAAATCACATCAGAAAATATCGGTTGCGTCTTCAAGAGCTCGAAGCCCTAGATGAGAAGTGACTACAAGCTCAGCAGCACATCGAGTTGTATCAAGCTCGAATCTCAAACCTTCAATAAGAAGGTCAAACAGAGAATCTTTTAGAAAAGAGATTTGGTTTTAGCCGTCAGACGACCGATGATCATGACGCACAAAACCAAAGGTAAATTTCAGCCTAAATGGGAAGGACCGTTTGTAATAGAAACAGTTTATTCAAACGGAGCATACCGCCTTATGACTTCAGATGACGATTTACTCATGATGCCGATCAATGACAAGTTCTTAAAGAAGTATTATCCTTGATTAAGGATCCTTCTCATGATCAACTTAACACTACACCTCTGATCAAGACCTTCATATCCAAGGTACACGCAAAAAGAGCCTCTCTTCTTCCAACGAGATCATGCAACCACAAACCAGTAGGAACCTGGTCATACATTGTTTGTCTCAAAGGAGAATCAAGGTTACACATACGTTAACAAAATGATTCAACATCCTTAACGGTTAAGGATAGAGGAAAATGTTGGCCTTTAAGCCCAACATAAGTTCTCGACACTCATCATGCTGAGGGGAATAGCATGGCTAGCCCGACTCAAACGGTAGTTGGTAAAGGCATATTAAACCCGTTGACAGCTGGGGATTTGCTAAAAATCCTAAGGGACCTGTTCCCATTTGATTCCCTCTCCAAAATCACTTACCAATTCTCATCCATAGAATGGTAAGACCACGTATACAGATCTTTCCATCCATTTCGCTGTTACGTTAACATTAAACCTATGACAGTGATCTCCTCATTTTTCGCAATAAAAACGAGACCTTTTTCCAAATCCCATCAAACCTTCTATACTTGTTGACATTTACAAAAGACAAGTATCACTTTCGAGCTTGATGGCTTCTCAATCGTTTACGTCATTGCGACCTCTGAACCGGCAAAAGACAAGTTTCAGTCCGTCAAGGACTACCCTCGAGCTTGTTGACATTTACAAAAGACAAGTCTCACCTTTCAGTCCGTCAAGGACCACCCTCAAACTTGTTGACATTTACAAAAGACAAGTTTCAGTCCGTCAAGGACTACCCTCGAGCTTGTTGACATTTACAAAAGACAAGTCTCACCTTTCAGTCCGTCAAGAACTACCCTCAAACTTGTTGACATTTACAAACGACAAGTTTCAGTCCGTCAAGTACTACCCCCGAGCTTGTTGACATTTACAAAAGACAAGTCTCACCTTTCAGTCCGTCAATGACTACCCTCAAACTTGTTGACATTTACAAAAGACAAGTTTCAGTCCGTCAAGGACTACTTTCGAGCTTGGTGGCTTCTCAATCGGTTACGTCATTGCGACCTCTGAACTGACAGATAGCCAAGTCTCACCTTTCAGTCCGACATGGACTACTTCGAGCTTAGTGGCTTCTCAATCGGTTACGTCATTGCGACCTCTGAACCGACAGATAGCCAAGTCTCACCTTTTTAGTCCGACAAGGACTACTTTCGAGCTTGGTGGCTTCTCAATCGGTTACGTCATTGCGACCTCTGAACTGACAGATAGCCAAGTCTCACCTTTCAGTCCGACAAGGACTACTTCGAGCTTGGTGGCTTCTCAATCGGTTACGTCATTGCGACCTCTGAACCGACAGATAGCCAAGTCTCACCTTTCAGTCCGACATGGACTACTTCGAGCTTGGTGGCTTCTCAATCGGTTACGTCATTGCGACCTCTGAACCGATAGATAGCCAAGTCTCACCTTTCAGTCCGACAAGGACTATTTTGAGCTTGGTGGTTCTCAACCGGTGATAGCCAAGTCTCACCTTTTAGTCCGACAAGGACTACTTTCGAGCTTGGTGGCTTCTCAATCGGTTACGTCATTGCGACCTCTGAACCGACAGATAGCCAAGTCTTATTTTTCAGTACAGTAAGGACTGTTTTATCAATGGCTGCAATGCAACTTGAAAGCGACAATTCAAAAGATAAAATAAGTTGGAAATACGACAGGGGAGTCAAAACAAAATTACTTTCATTGATTCCGAAAAGAAGGGATACATGAAGGCACATATATTACAAGCTATAAGGGTGCTTCATAAGATTTGATCCGTCCTTCAAGAAAGGCCAGCCTTGTCTTCCTATCATCAGCAGCCCTGACAAACACCTGCAACCTTAGCTCAGCCTCATTAAAACTCGCCGTCTGAGTCAAGCGAGCTTCAACCTCAACCAAGGTTGCCCTCTGAGCTGACTCCTACCGCGAGAGTTCGTCACTCTGAGCCTTAAGTTGCTCAAGCCGCGCAGTCTCTTCAAGACGCACTGGTTCAGCCTTGGATAGGAGAAGATTTGCCTTCCTGATCATCTCCTTGGCCTTTTTAATTTTATCTTCAGCGTCAAGAAGAGCACTGTTAGAAGCATCTATGGCGTCCCTGAACTCTACCTTCCTTATTTCCAAGGACTTCAAGTCAGAAGAAATGGCCTTAGCAGCATCCTGAGCGGCAAGATAGGCTTCATGCATTTGAGCAACAAGGTGCGCAAGCTGCTCGCTAACCGAAGACTCCAGGTCCGAATGGCTAAGACGGCGCCATTCGTCTACATCCCTCCCAAGTTGGTCCACCAGAAGTTCCAATGCAGCGGCCTGGTTATCCCTCCAAAGTCCCGGATACTCTCAATACTTCGGAGAGGACTACCTTTAGAGCAGAGAATGAGAAAGTCGAGCCTTTCAAAATCAAATTGATGGATCGCTTCAAGCCCTTATAAAAGCTATCGACTAGCCCAGCCACGAATTCATTCTCAGCCTCAATCACTCCTGGCAGACGGGCTGCCTCTGAAGATTCCACCGGCTTTATTGACATTACTGTGGAAGGAATAGTAGAAGCACTGGCTGCAGCAACATGAGAGGTCGTCGGTGATCTCGGCGGAGTCCTCATTGAAACTAGTACACTAGCCACAACCGAGATCGGACTAGTGACTATTTC